>APFE031397094.1:0-26030 GCA_000404065.3 Pinus taeda | reverse complement strand
TAGTGACTTCTTAGCTCATTACTCACCTATGTTGTGAGTAGGGCTCTTATGGAACTCACACCACTTTCTTGTGTCCTTCTTTGTATTTTTGGTGTTTTTATTTTCTTTAGGCTTCGGTGGGTTGTCCTAGGTCACCCCACATTAGATTTGTCCTTTTTTTATAGTTTGGGGGTGTCTTTCCCCTACCTCGAATTCACAAATCCAAATTATGGATTTTTTTGTTTAAATTTCTGCTCAATATTAATAGTGTATCGATAGGAGGAACTAAGAGAATATATGTAGAAACTCCATCCCATCCTCGATGTATTTGTGTAGATAGTCGCAGTGCATGAGTACCAAATTCTATTCAAAATCCTTGATGTTGAACTTCTTGCAAAGGGTGTGAGAAGTATTTGTGAAGACTAACACATCTTGATGCCTTCCTTGGTGCAATGTGGTCCATTTTATGTACTTATCTTCATATGTCCAAACCAGATAATGCTATTCCTTGATGGCATCTCAGAAATAATTCCAAGTGGGTGTGGCTATAAACAATAAGGGTTCCCTCTTGTGCCTCTACTCACAGTAGGTTTCCCACTAATCCTTGACATGGGGAGTAGCTTTGAGGAGTGCAAAAGTAACATTTCTCTATTGGAAAAATCATGAACTAAAAAATATCCCTCCAATAGACTTAACTATTTATCTATGACATTTGTATCTATCTCCCCTTCAAATATGGGAATGTAAAAGTTGACTTGTACCTTAAAGGGAGTGGTGCCTGTAGGATAGTTGTTGGATGAATATGCATCACTTGTGGGCATCTTCCAAAGGATCTAGACAAAGTTGTCCATCATCGCATTCCTTTTTCACTCAAGGGATTCTTCGAGAAATATTTTGAAAGGATCCCTTGATCCCTCAACTTTCTTTTCTTCCACCATGGGAGGTCGTCAGGGTAGGTGAGGTAGGTCTTACAAAGGTTCAACCATTTCAAGCCCTAACTCCTTATACCTCGACCTCATTGGGGGCACGCACAGAAAAATAAAAAGAAAAAGAAAAAGAAAGAGACGACCACTCTGATACCACTAATACATATTTATACATGAACGAAATGAAAAACATATTTAAAAAAAACAGAGAGCTACAATAAAAGCATAAATTTAATTCATTAATAACAAAATAGTAAAATATGCTTCCATGCAGAATGGAAATAAACTAGCTCAGGAAATGGTAGCTTATCTCTGAGAAACGATGTGTTGGCTACATGCCTCTGAACTATGATACAATAAGGATTGTAGGCCTTTTTATTATTGAGAAACAAGGGAAAAACCCAAACATCCAAAAACCTAACCTTAGGACAGGAAGCGCCAAAAGTTTGTGGGCCTCGTTGGAGTTAGTTGGTACATCAACTTCCCAAGGTTGTACCTTTGGCGAATGATCTTCATTTGATGCATGCAATACCTCATTAGAAATATATATCTGGGGACAACAATTTTTTACTAAAAAATTCTAATGTAGGGTATAAGTTTTCCATTTTTCCCAAAAACGTCATTTAGGGCCTCAAAACAACTCTAGAAGTTCAGGACCCAAAAAAAAGCCAAAAATAGTAAATTATGGTACAATTAAGGAAATTGAAAGAAACAATGCTTGGTGTCTAAGTGTAATAGGTAGGTGGCCACAAATACCCACCTAGATCAACAATTGTGAAAGTAGAGTTCCAAGAATTTATGAATAAAATCCTTGAAGATATTCATAATTATTCTTGTGAAATAAGTTGGGGTATTAAGTAAAAGGAAAGAGTAGGCAGGCATAAGTTCCCCATTTCATTAAAAGATCAGCCAAAGTATTATCCTTTTCTTATATGAACAATCTATTTTATACTAAACAACCATTAGGAAAGAAAAAACTTCCCTTCTTGTGATTCCTTCTAGGATTTATTCAATGAAATGCGATGGGAAGGGATGTTTTATCATTACCTAATTTGACTTTTTTATATGTTCTGAGCTTGTAATTTTTCTTATTTATAATAATGAATGGTGAGACCCAGGTTCTATCTTATATTAGGCATATTTCAAACACATCCAACATTTTGTAGATTTTACTTATACCTTTGGTTTACTCTTGGGTTAATACGACATGGCCTCTATTGCACTATCTTAACACCGCATAGGAGTTCATTTCTTAACTCGTTGAATTATTTAATATGCCTTTCAAATCATTAAAGTTAAACAAAATGAATTATAAATTTCCCAAAAGAGCATGATAAGTTTTAGCATTGTGTTGTCATCCCAATAATCAATAATCTCCAAGAACTTCAAATCATTCCCTTATTTTCCAATGTCAATCTTCTTCAATAGCCCACCCATGCCTTCTATAAATTGATTTTTGGTTGTCTCCTTCAATATTTGTCCATCTTAAACTTACTTATTAATTTAGCTATTTGAGATAGATTCCTAATCCAATGTTGTGATATTAAACGCCATTTTCTCACTATCCATTGATGAACATTGCTAGGAAAGATGTTGTATTTTTACACAAACTTATAAAAATGTGGCATTATCATGGACATGTCCTTTGTTTAAATCAATTATGAATTTCCTCCAAATCTCATTCCAATCCTTTGCTTCGTACTTAATTTACTTATGGAAACACCATTTGTATTTGAAACCATTGATGGAAGTATATGAATTACTACATACTTAGGTGTCCCAAGGTATTCCATCTAATTGAATCGTCATTAGAGAAATTTCAAGGTAAAGGATGAACGTCAAAACAAATTTTTGTTATAAACATTAACTTAAAAATAACCAATAGGATTCAAGATCATAATGTCAACCATAATGGTAAATATTTTTGGATGGGAAAAAATAAAACCACTTTAATCATATTTTGACTTATCTCCTTATATTGTATGCACTCTACATACTTTTATAAACATAGATAAACAAGAAATACTTTAAAATAACTTGTTTTTGCTTATTTCACTATGCATACTTATGATAGACCATAATTGGATAGATAAAAAATACATGAAAAATTAAGTTTCTTGCTTTCAAACAATGTGTTTATACTGTTGAATTGAGGCTTCTCTGATCCATATCATGTTTATGAGAAAAACATTTCGGTGTAAATCACATGATAATACATTTGTCAACGTGTTTCGAACCAAGGAGTGTGGTTCATCATTAGGACAAGTTGAAGAATCAGATCATGGCTACATGTTAAATAGGGATAGCAGATCTTCCAATGGCTAGGTTTGACTGGAAAACGGCTATATTAGACTAGACTAGACAAACGGCTATAATTGACCAAGAAACAACTAGATTTGACTAGTTAAATTATTTAATAATAATATTATTATTAGATAAATAGTTATTCAATGTATTAGGGTTGATATAATTATATTTTATAATGTTCTGAATGTCATTAAATTTTAGAATGCTACAAACGAAAATTATTTTAATACTTTTATAAACCCATAATGAAATAGATTTGGAAATACATCAAAAAATTCATGTTTTCTTGAAAGAAACACATTTTTTTCATATATTTCTAGTTTAACTCATTGAGGGTCTATCAGAAGTATGCAACTTGTTTGATGTAGAATTTAGTTCTACATCCAAAATATGTCTATACTTGAAATTTCAATAATTGTAGAAAAAGATAATTCAAAATATTGATAAGAAAATTAGATTTAATTTCATTTCCTTTGAAAATTAATCTCTTATTTTATTATTATAAGTATTATTTTATTATTTTATTACAAAGAAACATTTTAGACCTCAAAATTTATTTAATTATAACTTTGTTTAATGTTGCAGTCTTACCATTTTGTAATAGCTACAATAATTTCCAACTTGTCTTGTTGAATTATCTTAAGAATGATGTCTTTATTTTACCACGGGTGCTTCACTCAATGAACCTTTGACATATCATGTGCATTCATGACATATTAAACAATACCCTTAATTTGACTACATATTGGAAAATACCTCTAAAAATCACATTATTTAACACCCTACCAATACGAACTCAATACACCTTCCCAGCTAATTTCACTAGATACTGTAGGTATCCATCTTTTCAATAACATTTTTTTTACCCCTTTATATTTTTTCATTAACTTTGAGCTCCATTTTTTATACCTGTCAAAATAAAAATCCTTTAACCCCTATATATCCCGCAATATATTATCTCATTTTTTCCTCAATATATATCCCACAATATGAACCCACGTGGTATCTTATTTCTCACCCAATGAAGCCCCCATGGATTTTACCAACTTATTTCTAATTTAGGTATGGATTGCATCATCTATCATCAACATATTTTCATCTCTTTTATTAGTGGAATCCCTTGATATTATATTGTTTGCAAATAAATATTGAACTTTTTTCGGTTGGATTAATGTTCATTATGTCTTCCATATCTCTAAATTGCATGATTGACCAAGTACTTTGAACTTAAATTGGAAAAGTATTTTTTGTGTTCCCAACATAGATTTCAACATGCATGAAATACTTGTCTGAAATATTTTCCTAATGATTATTCCATATGAAGTACTCCTTAGTCATCTAGGCTCTAGTGGATTTACTTACTATTCCACTCTTATATATGACCTCCGTTAATGCTCAATTATGATAGTTTGTATATGTGAATTATGCCCATTTTTTCTTAGACCACATATTTATTTATCTCTAAAAGAATAGTTATTTTTCTCCACCCTTATTTCATGATGATTCCATGTTAAATAGATTACACTATTAATGAAGTGTATGATATGTGTCACTCAAAATATTCAGAAGTACAAACTTGGCATAAACAATGATGCCCTAATAGAGAGTTTAGATCACCACCACTTGACCAATTGGTCAAGATGTAGTATGGTTTGTATTCTGAACCATGACGAAAAACCTTATCATTATCTCCCACTTTTTCCAATATCTTGAAAGGACCATATTGCAAATTCTTGATTTGCTTACCAAGGCCCTATAGTTTCTGATGCATTGGAGAACAAAATTTGGACAAAATAGCTATCAAAATTCAATACTTATTTATTCAATACACTTATGAACTTTCTTATCTCAAAAAATGCTCATTACAATTGCATTTGTATTTGGGGATGAGAGGATTTCAACACGTAAAGAGATAAATTCTATCTTGCAAATTTAGAGGAAGTTTTGACTAATTTTATTGAAACTAGGAGTCTATTTCAACTACACAATACTAATGCAAATATGCTTCGTTACATCTATTTCTAAAATACACATAATAGAATTTCTAAAATTATTATAAACGTAATTCCCTATTTGAAAACTTAAATAAAATAAACTTTTAATGTTCCTACATCAAATTCATAGGGGAAGAAAATATACATTCATGAACTTTGCTTTTGGAGTTCTTTTATATCGTTACCATATTTGGAACCTTCTATTGTTTTCATCCAAGTGGCTCCTTCAATTGGTTGATTCTTCCACTTGAATAAGTATTAAAAATAATCCTTGATCCTAGTCCTTTTCTCCACCCTCTTGTTTAGTATTGAATCAATTTTCTTTGTTGGTGTTGGAGGTAGCTGCTTCTTCAAGTCAAACGTCTAAATTTCATTACTGATAGGTACATGTGATGAAACATTTATTAACTCCTTAAAGGGTTACAAATATGAAACATTAAATATTGGATAAACTCCAATGCTTTTGGGTAGTTCTATTTCATAAGAACTTGAGAATTTTCTCATGACATTGCATGGCCCAATATGTTTGAGTTTCAATTTATTATAATCCCCTTTAGGAAATATCTATTTTCAAAGTTGTTCCATAACAAAATCCCCTACTTCAAAATGTAGTTTGTTTGTTTTTTGAGTCTCCCCTTTGTTTGTACTTGCTACCACTTTCTTGTAATTGTTTCCTAACTATAAGTCCTACCTACTAACTACAAACTATCCACCATCATCACTTCTTAACTCTTGTTACAAAATATTCCCTAACTCATAAATTCCCCTGGGGTGCATTCCATACAAATTTTGAAATGGACTTAATCCTGTACTTCATTTAGGTGAGTCACTATGTACACGATTTACCTGATCAGGTACCTAATCCCACTATTTGGGATTTTCACTTATGAAACTTCTCAAGATATTTCCTTGACTTATATTTAATAAATTTATTTTTTCCCTGGGTTAAGGATGGTATGATGAACAATAGTTGAAGTTTTGTCCTAATGTTTCTATAAATTCCCAAAATATTTCCCACAAATTTGGTATCTCTATTAGAAATAATACTTCGTGGAAATCTAGGCAATATAACTTCTTTGAAGAAAACATTTGCAATGTTAATTGCATAACTTGTCTTTCTATATAAAGTGTGTCATCTAAAAATCTATCATCAACAACAAAGATTGAGTCATTACTTCTTTTAATTTTTGAAAATCCTAGCACAACGCATACTTATAAAGCCCATGGTCTATTTGGAATTGGAAATTCTTGATATAATCCAACATTCTAACTCTTTCCATATGCATATTGACGTACTTTACATCTCTCATCAAATATTTTGATTTTTTTTTGCATACCTAGATAAAATAATAATGCATGTAATCATGCATAAGTTTTATCTTATCCAAAATTCCCTACTAGTCCTCCATTATGCTTTTATTTAAAAAAAATATTCATTAAACATTTTGGAATGCATAATTTATTTTCTTTGAATAATAATCCTTCTTGTATCATATAATATACTATTGGGGTTATGTCTCGTCTTAATAGGTTTTCACAATATGTAGAGGCTTCCTTAAATTCTACATCATATTTATATGTCTTTCAAATAATAAAACCCTAAAACATTCACTTGGAACTCATGTAGAAGTAGATTAACTCTACCCAATGCACCTGTTACCTTATTTCATTTATCACTTATATGTTTAATAATAAATGTAATGTTTTGCAAAATCTAAATCCATTTAACATACCCCTCATTCAATTTTTTTTGTATATTGATAACTGTAAATCATGATTATCAGTATAAAAAAATATTTCTTTAGGCATAGTATAGTGTCTCCATTTATTTAGTGTTTGAATATTAAAATAAGATTGTTATGAAACCAACTCACAAAACAAAAGAAAAGATAGATCAATGACTTAAAAGTTATCCTCTTCTAGGGGAAAACCTCCCTTACATTACATAAATCAACAATTCTTGGATGATACAAACGATAAGACCTCCTTGTCATATATCAGAGTCTAAGGGGTCACAATATAATCAGATCCTACATAACAACAATAATGTAATAACAATAGTGGGATTATATGGGACACATCAATAACAATATAGGTGATACATGGGCATAAAAATAACAATAGGGGGCTACACTAACGATAATAATAAGGGGAATACACTAGTATTATAGGGACCTAACATGACCCTCTCCTTCCAAAAAGTGTTTTCATCAATGCTTGAGTTGTTCCAGATGCTTTTGTATAAAACTTGAATCTTCAGCGGGTAAGTTCTTCCACTTAATGACATACTCTAAAATTAATCAATTCCATACTTCTCGAGTTCTTGTTTTCATGACTAGTTTAGCCTCAAATACAATTTTTCCTTCTTCGTCAAGTTTCGGAAACATTGTTTTAATTGGGAGCTTGTCACCTATAAGCTTCTTTAAGCATGAAACATGGAAAACTAGGCATACTTGGGAAGATGTAGAAAACTCCAATTTGTATGCCATAGTACCAATATTTTTCAACACCTTGTAAAGACTGTAGTACTTGGGTGGTAATTTATTATCCCTCTTAGCTTTCTTGAGGGACATTTACTTGTATGGTTATAGCTATAAAAATACCCATTCGCCTACGTAAAAAATTCTTTCACTGCAATGTTGATCTACCTATTGTTTCATTTGATTTTGCGGTAGAGTGAGGTAATCCTTTATGAGTTGGAGAACTTGTTGCTGATGCTCAATGTGATCTTCCATTGCTTGAACCTTATAATTTTTTCTTAAAGATGATGTGATGGATGGTGGATGATATCCATAAAGTGTCATAAATGGGGTCATTTTTGCTACATTATGGAAGGAAGTGTTATAATTCAGATAGAGGTAACCACTTAACCCATTGTGTTTGTTTATCAAATACAAAGCAATGAAGATATCCTTCCAAACATTTTTTCACTATCTCAGTTTACTCGCCAGAATTGGGATGATAAGATAAGCAATGAGCTAATTGAGTGCCAAGACAAGAAAATAATTCCATCCAAAAATTTCCAATGAAAATGGGATCTTTGTCACTTACAATAATGTTTGGGTTTCCATGTAGATTTTGAATTGTTTCTATAATAATTTATCAAACCATGGAATTTTATTACCTCATAAACACTCCCTACTATAGGCTAGTTCACTATGGCCTTGATTTTTTAATGAACCATTTTCAAGCCATCCTTCAATACAATAAAACCTAGGTAAACTAATTTTGTCTTCATGAAACTACATGTATTCAAATTAATTAGTAATTCATCTTGCTGCAATTTTCTTAGAACCACCCTAAGATGCCTCAAATATTATTTTGACTGATTATAAATTAAGATGCTATCAAGATAAACAATAACAAATTTAACGACGAATTCTTTCAAGAATTAATTAATCTACCTCATGAAACTACTAGGACCATTTTTTAGTCCAAAAGGCATTACCAACCACTTATACAATCATTATTGGATTTGAAAGTTGTTTTCCAATCATATCCTTCACTAATTTATATTTGACGATATCTTCTTTTCAATTCTATTTTTGGGAAGTATTTAAGATGAATTAAACAATCTCATAAATAATAAACGTGAGGAAATGGGAATCTATACCTTATTATAATTTTATTTATATATATGAAGTCAATGCACATTCTTCATCGTCCATATCTGCTTGGAGTTAATACCATGGGAACAACACATGGACTTAAGCTTTCTTGATTGGGGCACTTATCTAGAAACTCTTGCATCCAATTTTCAATATCCTCATTCTCCTCTAGAGCCATATTATATAAACTTATTTATTTGGAATACTAGTACCCAAAATAATTTCTTTGTCATTGTTTATACTCCTTATGGGAGACAATTCATTTAGTAAATAATCAACTACAATATCAAGAAACTCATCCAACGAATTTTTAACTTCTTCAAGCAAATCATTCAAATTAGTAGTTGTGAGAATTACCTTGGGCTTACTAACCAAGGAAAATTTTACCTCCTCTCTTTTGATTTATTAAAACCTCCTTTCCATTAAGTAGAAACACCTTAGAATTTCTTTTCATCGACACATTTTGTCTTTCAATGGAAATAGTGTATGCTTTTCTCCATCTTTTTCAAAATTGTAGGTGTTGCTCCTTGCATTATGGATTTCCTTTCTGTCATATTTCCAATACCTATGTACTAAAACTTGACACACATTGATGGGCATAACATCATAGAGCACCTTATCCTTGTAGCATTTTATTTGAAACACCACTTCACATTGTTTTTTGACCAATATCTAATATCCCTTTGATAGCTATGATACTATGCAGGGAGTAGGGTGCATTGTTTTCTCTAGTCCTAACTTCTCCACCATTTTTATAGATACCAAATAGTTAGTACCCCCAGTATCAATAAAAACTTTACAACATGTATCTTTTGATTTGAAAATATTTCTAAACTATGTTTTTCTTTGTGGAAGTTCCTTCACTTCCTTTGTTGGTTTCAACAAGGCACTCTTCATCATTAAACATTCTCAAGTTTCTAGTGCATTCTCATGAATAGATGATTTCACACTTTTTTCTCTAAGTTTATAATTCTGTATGCTTCCTTTATTTATAAAATAATTCTCTTGACATTCATTATATTTTTGGTTGCTTTTGCTCCATGTGTAAAATTTAAAAACAAAATATATTCATATACATCTTTGATATGGTATTCTTTCTCTGAATATTGTCTTCTTGATGACTGTTCTATTTGATAGGAAGTACTATCTTCGTCATTTTGAATTGAAAATCTTACTAGACCACTTGATTGTCATTTTCTTAATGAACCTATGCTTTGACTCCTTCCTCTACAGATTTTTTCCTTATCAGTTTCTCTTCCACCTCGAGAGCTACTTGGTATGCTTCTTCAATAGTGCTTGGAGACAAAATAGTTGACCCATATTGAATTTGATATCTCAAAACATTAATATATCTCCCTACCATTTTAGTATCTTCTTCTACACGATCAACCTTAATTCTTATTTGATAAAATTATTGTTTATATTCTTTCACAAAGATAAATCTTTGCTTGAGATTTTGCATTTCTCTAAAAATATTTAATTGATAATCGCTAGGTATGAACTTACCCCTCAGTTTCGACACCATTTAATCCCAATTGGCAATATTTTTCTTGCCTTTACTCTTCTACTCTACTTGCATGTTGTCCCATCATAATGCGACATGCACTTTCATCATGGTCTATGCATGTTTCACCTTCTTCTAATAAGCTACATTCTCATAGGCAAAATATTCATCCATGGCATTAATCCAATCAATAAACTCTTCAAATTTTCAAAATTTAAGTTGTCTTTGTACAAATGCACTTCCAATCTTGTTTTGGTGCCGAATCCCACAATTATCTTGATATTTTTTGTCTGATTATAAATGGGCCAAGAATAGTTAATATTCTCAATAGATAAATATATATTGAATAAAAAGTTATGTAAAGTTTTATAAAAAATTGTGATTATATTTAAAACATCAATTTTGAGGATTTAAAGGATGATTACCTCCTTTAAAGGACAAGTGAATAATTCTCTATTTTCTATTATCATAAAGATCTTTATGGTAACTTATGTATCCTTTCTGTGTTCTAAAATTTTACACTATATTTAGTGTGAAATACACTACAAATAATAATATTAATTTACACAAAAAAAACATTCCTACATCCAGAAAACATCTGCTTATACGTTTAGATTGTTTTCTTATCCTAATATGCATAATTGAAATTTATATCATTAAATGTGTTAAAACTTTGAAGTTTCTACTAATAAAACACTTCAATAATCAATATAAACCTAAGAATTGACATAGAAAAAGGCAAAAAGGCTTTCACTTTATGATCAAATGCTATGATTTGGTAGTCTACCAATTTGAATCATTTTATAATTTTCAATAGTATTTAGATAGACACAACTAGCTTCTTATTCACCATCGAACTAAAATTATAAACTAAAATTATGTGAATGTGTTTGTTATGGTGCAGGCTACGCTCACTTTGAAGGTCTTATTTCTTCTCTATAAACCTAGAGATACAGACAAGATGATTGCTGATTTACTATACCTACTTGGGGATGCTTACTATTAGTTACGCAGTTATAATTCCATGATAATATCAGTATTTAAAAATCAATTATAACAAAATAATCAATTTACATTTTGGTTTTATTTATTTATATGGAATGTTATAATATTTATTTTCATGTATATGTTAAATATTTAAATTATGGAGTTTAAAGAATTATCATAGCTTTTGTATTACAATATTTAAGGTTAAATAAAGGCATTAAGTATGTACTAATTAGATTTTTTTATTTCATTTTCGTTGGGTTATTTAGAGGCATTTTAAAAATAAAAGTTATATATCAAAAATATGGATAAGTAGTTATTGTTATATTATTCATATTATCAAAATGGTGAGATGTTTAAAACAACAAAATGTAATTCTTACCCAAAGTTTATTATTTATTTGTTTTTTATATATAATACCATGTTATTTTATTAAATATTTGAATTTTAAATTTAAAATTAATTAATTAAATTACATAATTTATTATTTCAATAATTAAAATTTTTTTTATATTAATTAATTTTAAATTAATAAAAGAGTAGTTATGTTAATTTATATTTTATTTTTAACTAGATAATTTATATTTTAATATGAAAAATTTTCTGACAAAAGGTAGGTAGTCAAGTATTATATAATTGATGTTATTTAGTAAAATTGTTGATGTTAAGATGGATGAATAACAATATAAGGGAATTTTTTCATAAGAAAATTTTTTGATTTTTACTGAGATAAAATATATTGTTAGATTCCCATGACATTTATAAGTGTTTGTCTGTTTTGTTTTTGTTTTTGTTTTTTTTTTTATGACACCCTTTTTAAGTGTGTCCATGACTTGCGAGACTAGTCTATGATCTAAGAAATGACAACCCAAGGGCATCTAAGTTACAAAAAACCCCAACTTGAACCACACCAATCTTTAACATGGATTTTTTTTAGGTATCACCTACTTATAACCTTAAAGTTTCAAACTCGGGTTGCATAGAAAATGTGGCCCTTCGAAATCAATCACACTAGCGCCACTTAACCCTTTACATGCCATTTTTGTGTCCAATCCATCATCATTTAATAATTAAAATTTGTTCCCTTTTAGTTACAATAGTAGCTTTTTCAAACAAAATCAAAATGTTAAAGTACATTTAATCATCCATCTAAATAATAGTGAGAGTCTATCATTAAATAAAAATTGAGATAAAAAATATAAGGAGTATAGTGGATTCCATTGTTCATGAATATATTATACATGATGCCCATTATGGATTACTGAAACAATATAGGGTTCACATTCCATCCCATTGTAGCTCTATTTTTCTCCTTGTAAATATGAGATAGATATGTATATGAAAAAAATGGTAGTATTTTGACAACTTCATCATACAAGGGTTGTAATGCAAAAATATTTAGCGAAATTTCTTTTGACACTCATTAACTAGATTTAAGTCTCCAAAAAATTGCAATTGGGTTAGACCAAATTAATGTGCTAGTATCATGACCATATTTAAATTCATTAATTAATAAAATAATATAGTTTCTTGACCACGTCCTGCTTTAAAAAAAATATTATGATTTGAATGTAAGTGTAGTATACCTCTTGAACCTCCCTTATGAGGGTTCCCTATAATGCACAATAAAAAAAAAATTGATGGTATATCCTTATTCATAGTCACTTTACCATGAATATGACGCATAGATTTTTCCAACACCTGTGGGTAAGTATTCAAAATATTTGAGAATTAGACAACAAATTTAAGGGGAAGAGATTATTTGTCTTGAAACAACTTTATATTTCCAGCTATCCATACTCCCCAAACTATGCTAAGTGGAAGTGTATCTCGGAAATTTAAAATTTTGTTACACCAAGTTTTCAAGGCATCTTCAAGATGTTCCTCTTCCCATATATTTCCAGTCCCACTTAATCCTTCCACCTCTTGCCATAACTCGTTGGAGTATGAACATTCCAACATGAGGTGAATCATAGTTTCGCCTACTTGGTGACAATGGCAACACCATCTTGGCCTTATAAAATCATGTTATGTGGATCACCCCATCTAGGAGTCGTGTTGTGCAAGATCAACCACATAAAATCTTGTTTTTTGTTGGGCATTTTAATTTCATATAATTTTCCACCTACAGATATGTTGATATTTTCTTGCTTCTTCCACTAGTTCTTTGTAATCTAATCTGGGAAAATAAGCTCCAACAAATTTAAATAGTATACTAGTGGTTCATCTTCTTCCTTGATCCTGAAATTGTTGCCTATTAGGAGATTTGTGTATCTTTTCAACTCATCTTTACTCTTTTCTCCTAATTAATTTCCTGCCATAATAAACACTATTAGTGCCAGTTAATGGACATTTCCCAATTTGTAGCTCACCTATGATAAACAAACAAACAAAAAAAACTTTATTTTTTTAGTTCATTAATCATTTGAAGATTAAGGTTATGCATATGTTTTCCCCCTACAGAAGGTTTAATGCTAATTAGCACTTTATCCCCTTTTCTAATTTTCCAAATCAATTGGTTCCTAATGGAAAGTATAGGTAACAACTTTATATATTATTGATGCATTATTTTTCTATTTGCTGAGATTTATAATACAATACTCCATTGTATTAGTGAGTATATATTTAAATATTACTACTAAACCCATAAAAATTTTCCCTAATTTACCCTCCATAAATTTCTTGTAGCTAAAACCCTTAGAAAAAATAATAGGATTTTTGTGGTCCCATCCTCCAATGGATTTTGGTTCTGGTAGTGATAGATTTTCCTAAGAGGCAATGACCAGTACTTTCTTTTATTTTCTATAGACCAAATAAACTTGTAATAAAGTTTCATAATGATTTCTAGAACACCTTTTGGGACCTACTTGAGCAATATCCAATACGTTGAAATTGCTTCCAAAACTGCTTTTACAAAAACCAATAAACCTCCCGTAGAAAACCACCAATTTTAACAAGCATTTCTACTTTTCTTCACTTTAGTTATAAAAAAATAACAAACAAAAAATTTATATCTATTCGGCTTAAAAAAGAAACCTAAACTCTTTAGATGTTCTTCTAGATCATTTATCTCATAGTGAAAACATTGAGTAATAAAAAAAGGTCCTAAAATATCCCCCATAATGTCATCGTAGATTTTTACATATTAATGTCTATTCTAGTTTCTTTATAAAATAAATGCACGACACTCTAAAATTGCTTAAGGAATCTTTTGGTGCCTTTATAAAAAATAAAGATATAATCTACAACTAGTAGATGTGTGATATTGCAATGATATTCCAATAAGTGCCCAAATTATACTTCTATTTCCTTCTAATTATTTAAGTGTCTTGAATAAGTCTTCAACTTATAAAATATAAAGAAAGAGAATGTCAGGATATCATACATCCTTATCTAAGGCCTCTCCCTAATTTGAAGGAAAATTTTGTTGCCATCATTTAATAAAATAATAACATATATTAGGGAAATGCAACTCATTATCTAGACAATGAATTGATGAAAAAATCCTAAATGAATTAGAAATAGCCTAATGTAAATTAAATTTACCTTGTCATAATACTTGGATAGGTCCACTTTCATCACCATTAATATTTGATTTCTAAATTTAATTGAATGTAAGCATTCTTTGTTAACCCCAACTAACTCATGACTTTACCTTCTCTCTAATAACCCAAGTTGTTATCTAGAGATTTGATTTAAGAGAACACTTTGCAATCTCATAGCAAGTACCATCTCTTAAATTACCTCAAAATGATGTATCCTTAAAATTTATATCTCAAGTACCATCTCCCTTATCGAAAGTTACAAACATAGATTATATTCTTTCTACAATTAAAATACCTACAAAAAAAAAAAAAAAAAAAAAAGTACTACCTTCCATAATCTATAACAACAATTTCTTATTCTTGAGTCTCTGTTCTTTTTGTTTTTCCAATAAAATCTACTTACTATTACCTCTCAACACCTTTACTTCAATTTTCTATTCTACTTTCATAAATCCAAAGCCTTCCTTATTATACACCACCTCCTAGGGTTCCTGTATTTTTGTAGGAACCATGTAATCTTTTAGACTTTTGTCCATTGCAAAATTAATAACTATTATGTTTAACTCTTTAAAAAATTAATAAAATTTAAGTGTAGTAGATACTTTTAAGTAAGCATTAAAATGTTTCCACATGACTTTTATCCTTTCCATAAAATCTTCCATCTCCATCCTATATGGATTTAGTTTAAAGGGACTGATACATTTCTCTGTTCTAAAAGCTACTTCTAACATGATAAGATTATGATTAGAGTCCCCTTCAATCCTGACCTATTATTTGATCCCAAATAGTTCATATAGTAAGGGTTAAAAATTTAAAATTATATCACGCCTCATAGCAATTTTAGCTTCCACAAATCTCTTGTTGCTCCAAATGGGAGATAACTTGATTGGTTCAATATCCAAAAGATCAATTTATTCCAATATTCTAATCAAAATTTCTAGAAAGGTAGTTGAGTTTAGTGGTGAACACATATACGTTCAATGCTACTAAGGTGAAGTTCATGCCCCACACCCCATCACAACCAATCCATTTTCAATACTATCCATTTAAAAAATTATTTCATGGTAGTTTGACTTGTCTATATAAGGACCATAATCCTTTAGCACTATGAGATATTTCCCTAGATCTAAAGAGGAAAAGGTGGTATCTAGTCCAATAGTAAAGACATTAATTTTTTAGAGTGAAGGAGTATTTACTCCATCCAATCACATTCGCACATAATATCCCAATGGAATCAATAAAATATAAGTACCAATTCCTATGGAATTTAGAGAGTTCTTGAGTGATTTTATATGCATACGTCATTTTTTGATGTAATAGAATAAAAAAAAATTGATAATATCAACTAATACATTTATGGCCAAATTATTTCAATGGTTGGAAATCCATATACAACTACAAGTTAGTAAAATTCATTTCAAAACATCAAAAGTATCATTTTCTCTAAGAGTCTTGATTAAGGATAGTTATTTCATAAACTCAAAATTTAAGGATGTTTCTTTCTAGGCTATAGACATGAAATAGTCCCCACCTCATCAATTGGATGTGGATTTTTATTCCTTAAAAAAATTTGAATCCCTCCATCACCTTCTCCATAAAATCAAGGATGCCTTTGCTTCTATATATTAAAGTGTACTTCACTAATTCCAAGGGATCATAGTCCCATGTGCCCATTTCACCAACAAGTATTCCATATTATGGATAGAAATGGAACATTCTATATCTTTTCTAGCATTCACACCCTCTATAATTCTACCAATGGGTATCATAGGTAGTGGGTTGGGGTTTATTATACCAAGAAAAATAGATAGGCCCCACTAAAGAATTATGGTTCCTTGGATCCAATCGCATTTCCATATAACCCAAAAATAAAACATTCAATGAAGATAATTTTATTCATAGAATGATATTAATGATTCTTACTCATAGCCTCTATTTAATTATGAATCAATTACTATACAAAAATTATGCAAACCATTTCAATCCCTCTATCCTCTTACAAAATTAATATATCAAAACAAGAAATTTGGAGTAGGTGGGGTTTGCAGGAGAAATAAGAATATGGTTGGCTTTCATGTTTTTTTGTGTGTTTCATGGATTTATGATCATTACAACTCATAGCATGTGCTTGTTTCATGATATTTATGACATAAAACTGGCAAAGTAAAAACTCAACTCTAATAGGTTAGATTCATTATTGGCTCTATGGTTAATTTTGTCTGAAGTAATGGATCTATTAATCCATGAGAAACAATCAACATGACCCTTCTATCTGGTTATGAATATACTCTTTCTATATTTCATTACCTATGGAATTTGATGGCATGACATAGCTCTCTCTTTTTGGTTCTGAGGCATTATGAAATAAATGTTTTGTGTTGGAAATAATATTGAGAGGGGGGCATGAATCAATATTAGTAATTTAACAATTTTTCATTTCCATAAACAAATTGATATACGCAACTTATGTTAATTAAACCTACGTATATACACAACTGTGTTTAGAGAAAACCACGTATATCTTGCAGACTTCTAATTTAGTTAATTGATCTTAATCTATGTATCAGAACCATAAAATAGTAATCAAGTACAGTAAACAGTACAGGCAATCACACACATGAACACAAGATATAAGGTGGAAACCCAATGTGGGTGAAAACCACCTGCTGCAATTCGTCGCTATCTTCTTTTAATAAGAAACTTCTTCTTACAATATTTATGTACTGGTGCAGTCTTATACCAGTACACAGGCTTCTACCTGCAGAAGACTACAACCTTCTCTCATTCTCTAGCTTCTCCTAGAAGGGATCTACAACCCCATTAGCTCTTATACTAGTTGAAGTATCAGTACCTAGGTGCTAGCCTATAGAAGGCTACAACCTTCTCTTTTCTTCCAGCGACCACGTTTCATAAATTTTCAAACTGGACCCATCAATAACATCAATCAAACATCAAATATATTTTCATCAACCAAACTCCTTTGCAACAACCTAAAACTGAATCACACAATCACTTCTCTGAATGTTGTAACCAGAATACAGTAACAGTACCAGAACCCAGAACACTGCAACAATAAGCAGAAGTAGCTAAAACATATTTTATGTAATGTATGCTACTTCAATATGTAGAACCTGTGTGCAATACGTTGTTGTCTTAAGGCAAACCTTCGTATACGCTATTTTGAATTACCGAACCAATGTGTATATGCGCATTTGTTATGCTGAACCTGCGTACAGATCTATAAAATATAATTTACCCTTTTCAATTAGTCAGACATCAGTTATACCCAGATTATCAGATTTATAGATCAAGTCATGCGTCAAATATAACAGATCAAAATCACACAAAGACACTTCTATTCAAGCCTTAAGATCTTGACCCATCAATAGAACCTATCCTTCTTCTATCGTTCAGGTTCATCCTTGATTCAGATCCAGCTATGCACCATAACCTAATGACCAGTATTCTAGATCTTGCTCTTCAATTCAATCCTTGAGTACCTTTGCCTAATGATTTCCTTCTCCTTTTATAGTGTTAGGCCTTACTCAATAGCATGGTCCAAAACCACTTAGAACCAATACTTGGGACTCAATACCTGGGTTCAACACTTTATAGTAGATACTGTGGTCCAAAACCATAGGTCCAAATACCAAGGACTAAATACCATGGACTAAAAAAAAAAATTTCCACATGTACATGCTTTTCCTTGCATGAAAGTGTATGTATACGCATACGCATCTTTTGATCGGTGATCCCATGTGTATACGCGACTTTGTTAAGGGGAACTTGCATATATCTCTTTTTCCTTCATTCTGAGAACCTGAACTGTGATCTGTCATATGAGTGAGTTGCCATGAAGGACAACACTTGTGTCATAATGCCAACAATCTCCCCCTTTGGAGTTGATGGCAACCCCAAGTCACTCAAGGTCATTCTCCCCCTTTGTCATCAAGGGAAAAGGGTTATGCTCCCCCTGAGTACACGTTAAAATTTCTACTCTGTTGTGCTGTCCATGCTCCCCCTGACTATAGGCAAGGTCTACAAAAATATGTTCTATAGGAATGAACATGACTCTACACATCATAAATGACTTTCCTATCATCAAAGACTTATACATACATCCATCTCCCAACCAAGTGAGGATGTACCAAGATTGACTCATCCACCCAACCAAGTGGGGATACACCAAAGGTTTATACATGATAAACAAGAACATTATATCATCCATCCCAGGCATAGTGGGGAAACCAAAATAGGTCGTTACATGACCTTGATAATAAAAGAAATACATGACATGGAGGCTAAAATATCTAAGACAAGACTATGATAGTCATCAGCAACTATTATTAGCAGCATCTATCAATCATCATCCAGACCAGCAACTATGATCTCCCTTTGCACCTGTTCCACCTAAATCAAAAGAGAATTGTGACGAAGTACCAAGATCTTCTAAGATAACGCCAACAATGCATTAATAGAAGTAAATTCTCCCCCTGAACCTATGCCAGAAGGTCTCTGTTAGACCCATATCATACTCTTTTCATCCTGAGACTGGCCCACTATTTTTCTTCAAATCAACATATACACGACTGTATCCACAAAAACAGGAATATGTACGTGGATGCTCCTCATGAAACTCGAGTACAACCACTTTTCTCTGAAATAGATAAGTTTCAATAGTAAGATAATGCATCAACTACTCCCAGATTCTGCCTGATGTGTTCAAATGTCTCCCTGGGCAGTGGTTTGGTGAATATATCAGAAACCTGTTCCTTGGAGGGAACATACTCCAATTTGACTTTTTTTTCAAGCATTTGTTCCTGGAGAAAATGACATTTGATAGGTATGTGATTGGTCTTGGAATGCATGACAGGATTCTTTGAAATGCTGATTGCACTTGTATTATCACATAAAATGGAGATAGGTGGAGTACAAGTGATTTGAATGTCTTGCAATGTTTGCATCATCTGAAGCTGTTGTGTGCAACAAGATGCAGCAGCCACATATTCTACTTCAGCTGTAGATAATAAAATTTAACTTTGTTTCTTTCTAAACCAAGATACTAATCTAGAACCCATAAAGAATGCACCACCACTAGTGCTTTTTCTGTCATCCACTCTTCCTGCCCAATATGCATCTGTATATGCATGAAGTGTGAGATCTGTGTCTCTAAGATACCATAAGCCATACTTTTGTGTTCCTTGAAGATATTTGAAAATCCTTTTAACTACCTGAAGGTGTGACTCTTTTGGATTGGCCTAGAATCTTCCAACTATTCCCACTGCATGCATGATGTCTGGTCGGGTACTTGTTAGATAGAGGAGACTTCCAATCATGGATCTATAGGTTTGTTGATATACTACTACTGATTCATCATTTGCGCTGAGGCTGCATCCTGTTACCATAGGGGTACATACTAGTTTCGAATCTTCCATGCCATATTTCTTTAAGATCTGCTTGAGGTACTTGGTTTGTGATAGAAAGATATTGTCTTTGTTTTGTTGGACTTGTAAGCCAAGAAAATATGTCAGCTCACTAAGCAAGGACATTTCAAATTCTTTTTGCATCACCAAGACAAAGTTTTGGCTCATGGCTTCTTCACATCTACCAAAGATGATATCATCAACATACACTACAAGTATTAGCAATTTATCATTGTCAATTTTTATATATAGATTGCTATTTGTTGATCCTTTTGGAAAACCTTGTTGATGGAGGTATTTGTCCAGACAATAATACCAAGCCCTTGGAGCCTGTTTAAGACCATAGAGAGCTTTTCTGAGTCTGCATACAAGTTTTGGATCATTTCCAAGGATAAATCCATCTGGTAGCTCAATATACACTTCTTCTTCTAAGTCTCCATTTAGAAAGGTAGATTTCACATCCATTTGATATACTTTGAACTTTTGAAAGCTAGAAAGAGTAAGGAACATTCTTATGGCTTCAAGTCTGGCAACTGGTGCAAAAGTTTCTTCAAAGTCTATATCTTCTTGTTGAACATACCCTTTACAAACAAGTCTGGCCTTGTTCCTAATAACATCTCCATTTTCATTCAGCTTATTTTTGAATATCCATTTGGTTCCTATGACATTCTTATCATTAGGTCTAGGAACCAATTCCCAAGTGTTATTTTTTTCAATCTGCTCAAGTTCTTCATTCATGGCCTTGACCCAATATTAATCTTTGCATGCTTCATGAACATTTTGCGGTTCGATGGAGGAAAGCAATGCTAGATAGCTTGAAGGTTCTGTAATAGTCCTTCTTGTCTATACACCTACCTCTTTCTGTCCCAAAATTTGAGTCTCTAGATGACTTTTTTGATATCTGGATGGAGTCTTTTCTTCTACCATTATTTGATCTTCTGGTGCTTCATTTGTTTCTTCTTCAACATTAGTCTGATTTGATGTGGAAGGATAATCCTCATCTTCTTACCACTCTTTATATTTTACCTGATTTGAATTTTCGCCTACTTCATCAGCCACAACATCAATACTTTCAACAATTTTCCCTAGTCTTTTACTATAACACTTGTATCCTTTACTTCAGGAAGAGTAATGAAGGAGAATGCCTTCATCTACTCTAGGCTCAAACTTGCCAAGGTTTTCATCAATCCTTTTGATGTAACATTTACTTCCAAAGACTTTGAAGTATTTTATAGTAGGAGTCTTACCATACCAAAGTTCATGAGGAGTTTGAGTGTTGTTTACCCGAATATTTGTTTTGTTGAGAATAGTGACGGTAGCAAATGCAGCTTCACCCCAGAAGGTTGCAAGAGTTCCAAACTCATTAAGCATAGCACGAGCCATTTGTTGAACTGTTCTATTCATCCTTTCTACCACTCCATTTTGCTGAGGAGTCCTTGCAATAGAAAATTCCCTTCTTATTCCATGTTTTTCACAAAAGTCGAAAAAATCATCTGAGGTAAATTCTCCTCCTCGATCAGACCTGAGGCATTTGATTTTGTGATCTCATTCATTTTCAACCAAGGCTTTGAAAGCTTTGAAATTTTCGAAAGCTTCGTCTTTATGCTTCAAAAGTCCTATCCAACACATCCTGGAAAAGTCATCAATGAACAATAGAAAGTATTCTTCTCCGTGAGGTGACTTTTCCTTGATGGACCACATAAATTAGTATGGACAAGTTCAAGTGGCTTAGTAGCTGATCCTTCCTTCTCAGGGAAATGTGTTCTGGTTTGCTTACCAAATTGGCATGATTTGCATATTGTATTGTCTGGAATTCTAATGTCAAGAAGATCGCAAACAACTTGATATTTGCATGCCTTCCTTATCTGAGGGAAGCTTAGATGCCCCAATCTTTTGTGCCATAGCTAGTGTTCATCATTTTTTCTTAGATAGCATTGTTTCTATCCTCCCTTGAGTATGTATAGATTATTTGGAGTTCTTATGCCTTTGATCATTGTTTCTCCTGTATCAAGCTCACGAACAATACATCCATTTGATCGAAATACTACCTCATTCTCTTGATCACACATTTGACTAACACTCAATAGGTTATGCTTTAAGCCATCAACATACATAACATTTCTAGCTTTGACCTTTTCTTTCAAAAGAACAGAGCCTTTACCTTTTATGAGTGCAGGGGTGTCATTTCCAAATGATACATTCCTTTCCTTTTCTAAGGCATAATATGACTGTAGTTTTTCTTTATCACCTATCCTATGTTTCGAGCATCCACTGTCGATGTAGCACTGATTTTCATGTTTGCCAAAACTTACTCCTGCATTCAGAATCTTCATGACTGAAGTTGTTACAAATAGAGCATTCTACTTCATTTTCAAGAGTAGAAAAGTTATTGTAGGTCCTTTTCATGAGCCCAATCACACTCCTTTTATTTAGTGCTTCTCTAGTCATGATGGTCTTGTAGGCAACACATTGAGCAGCTTTGTGTCCAAGGTTATGACAAGAGAAACATTGGCCATTAAAGAAATTCCTACGATTATCAAATCTACCAACTAGGTGATTGTAGTTTCCATTGACATTCATTCTTGAAGCAAATTTAGAATGACTTACCTGTGGTTGGTTGTAGCTTCTGTTCATCCTTGAAGTAGATTGACCCCGATTTACCTGGTGATCCGCTTTATGCCTTTGCTGAAGTTTGTCAACCTGTTCACTTTTTCTTGCTGCATCAAGATAACTTTTGGAGGTGGATGGATTCTGTGCTTGAGATGCTTCTTCAGTATATCCAAGACCTGTCTTGATTAGAGGAGCATGCTACACTTTGATAATCTCATCGAAAGTTTCAGATTCTTTAGCAAATCTAAGATTAAGAGCTTTTGTTTTCTCAATATCTTTTCTAAGTCCCACAATTTCACATTCTAACTTTTCATTGTGTTTTTCCCTTTTAGCAAGTTGGAATGTTAGAGTATCTATAATCATACTCTTTTCTTCTAAGCAAATTTTAAGTTTATAAATTTCTTCATAGAGATCATCTTCATCTATAGCATCCAAGTAATCATCATCTTCAAAAGCCATCAAAAGTCTATAATCATTACCATGCTCATATTCATGACTATTTGAGAGTCCATCATTGTCTTCATGTGTATAATAGCTCTTCTTACTTACGTTCTATTTGTTTTTCCATTTAACTAGTTCCTTACCTTTATCAAGCTTATCTTTATGAGGACATTTGGCTACATAGTGACCGACTCTTCCACAAGCAAAGCATTTGAAAGGTAGCTTACCTCTGAATCTTGCAGAACCCCGTTGAAGGTTCTTGACAAAGTTTGACTCTTCCTCTCCTTTTGAAGTATGTCCTGATTCATTGTATTATCCTTTTGAAGTTTTGAATGTGGCTTCTCTTATGTCCAATGGATCCCCTTTTATCATTTCTAAAGCACTTAGGATTCCGTGCAACTATGACATGGTAATACTCTAAAGACTCTACTTTTCTTATATGGCAGAAACTTTTGATTCAAACTTAGAAGACAAAGATCTTAAAACCTTTTCAACTAAAGTAACTTATTTTATCTCTTCACCCAAGTTTTCCATGCGATTAACAATCTCATCTATACGTAAGAAATAATTAGCCACACTTTCATCATTGTGCATTCTGAGAGTTTCATATTGAATTATGAGAGATTGTAGTTTTGCACGTTTTACTTGATCGTCTCCTTCATAGCTTAGAATGATCTTGTCCCATATTTCTTTGGCGATTTTGAGCTGCATAACCTTGACAAATTCTGATTGAGATAGACTCTCCAATAGAGTATTTACAGCCTTTGCATTTGTTTCATACTGCTTTTTACCAACTGTATCTATAGGACTTGCTGATGAGAATGTGTATCCTCCTTCCATGATATCCCAAAATTCTACACCAAGAGATTGAAGATAGGTTGTGGTTCTTACCTTCCAATAGACTAAGCTGCTCCCATCAAAGATTGTTCGCCTGATGGATGCCTCCCTTTCGTAGTTGCTCATGATGATAGATCTTCCTTCAAGTGATCAAGCTTCTTCTGAAGGACCTGCTCTAATCCCAGTTGTTGGAAATAATATTGAGAGGGGGGGGGTGAATCATTATTAGAAATTTAACAATTTTTCATTCCCATAAACAAATTGATATATGCTACTTTTGTTAATTAAACCTTCCTATATACGCAACTGTGTTTAGAGAAAACCGCATATATCTTGCAGACTTATAATTTAGTTAGCTGATCTTAATCTGTGTATCAGAACCATAAAACAATAATCAAGTGCAGTAAACAGTATAGGCAATCACACACATGAACACAAGATATAAGGTGGAAACCCAACGTGGGTGAAAACCACCTGCTGCAATTTGTCCCTATCTTCTTTTAATAAGAAACTTCTTTTTACAATATTTTTGTACTAGTGCAGTCTTATACCAGTATGCAAGTTTCTACCTGCAGAAGGCTACAACCTTCTCTCGTTCTCCGGCTTCTACTGGAAGGGAGCTACAACCCCCTTAGCTCGTGTACTAGCTAAAGTACTAGTACGTAGGTGCTGGCCTACAGAAGGCTACAACCTTCTCTTTTCTTCCAGGGACCACGTTTCATAAATTTTCAGACTAGATCCATCAATAACATCAATCAAACATCAAACATATCTGCATCAACCAAACTCCTTTGCACCAACCTAAAACTAAATCACACAATCACTTCTCTAAATGTCTTAACCAGAATACAGTAACAGTACCAGAACCCAACCAGAACCCAGAACACTCCAACAGTAAACAGAAGTAGCTAAAACATATTTTATGAAATGTACGCTACTTCAATATTTAGAACCCGAGTGCATACACTGCTGTATTAAGGCAAACCCACGTATACACTATTTTGAATTACCGAACCAATGTGTATATGCACCTTTGCTATGTTGAACCTGTGTACAGATCTATAAAAGATAATTTACCCTTTTCAATTAGTTAGACATCAGTTATACCCAGATTATTAGATTTATAGATCAAGTCATGCGCCAAATATAACATATCAAAATCACACAAAGATACTTCTATTCAAGCCTTAAGATCTCGACCCATCAATAGAACTTATCCTTCTTCTAGTGTTCAGGTTCCTTCTTGATTCAGATCCAGTTATGCACCATAACCCAATGACCAGTATTCTAGATCTTTCTCTTCATAAGATATTCAATCCTTGAGTACCTTTGCCTAATGATCTCCTTCCCTATTTATAGTCTTAGGCCTTACTCAATACCATGGTCCAAAACCACTTAGAACCAATACTTGGGACTCAATACATGGGTTCAACACTTCAGACTAGATACCATGGTCCAAAACCATAGGTCCAAATATTAAGGACTAAATACCATGGAGTAAAAACAAGTTTTTCCACAAGTACGTGCTTTTCCTTGCATTAAAGTGCATGTATACGCATACGCGTCTTTTGATCAGTGATCTTACGTGTATACACGACTTTGTTAAGGGGAACCTGCATATATCTCTTTTTCTTTCATTCTAAGAGCTTGAACTGTGATCTGTCATTTGAGTGAGTTGCCATCAAGGACAACACCTGTGTCATAATGCCAACATTTTGTTTGTCAAAGCATCCTCCTTTTAATTTCACAATTGTTATATATACCAAAAGGTTTATATATATATGAAAAGTAAATAAAGGTCAACACATCACCTATTTTATGTCATATGCACTTTGATGAGGCATAATGAATACCCACAAATTTTTTTGG
>APFE031397088.1:0-11493 GCA_000404065.3 Pinus taeda | reverse complement strand
AGAAATTTTGAGGTCTCAAATGCGCCTCCTAAGGAATATTATAAAATAATAGTGGAAATAATAAAAGGATTAAATTACATCATCAAATTTTAGAGGGAAAAAATAAAAACCACATTTTCAACTTATCTCCCTATGTTTTTACTCAAATTTTGAGTGGGAACACTCATTGGATGCAGAATTCGAATTCCTCATCCAAAGAGTACCCACGTTACATGCTTACGATATACCCTTCTATAGGAAAAATGAGAAATACATGAAAAACTATAATTGCAACCATATTTTTCATGTAGCAGGGTCCATCAAAAGTATGAAACATGGATAATACTTGGATGAGAAATTAAATTATGCATCCATTGAGTGCTCCCTCTTGAAACTTGAGTAAAACCATAGGAATATAAGTTGAAAATATGAGTTCAAAAAGTAGTTTGTTTTTTTAATCTTTTTAATTTTTTACTCCAAAAATGGTAAATCATCCCCCATGATTGACATCATCATATTGAATCCTATTGGCTCTTATAAAGTTTATTTTGGTTGTACATTTTTGTTTTGTGGCCCATTTTTTACCTCAAAATTTCTCTAATGATTTGGTAGCAACGAGCAGGTGTTCTAGTCTCAAATGATGTCTAAGAGGCTAAGGAACATGAGATCTCCAAAATCCAGAAAATGTTTCATAAGGTAAGTGATCCAAAATGGATTTTGGATAGAATCCTAAGTCTAAGTGTTCCTCACTGAGGAAAATGAAAGTCCAAGGAAGTTCTTGGAACTAACCCTATTGCAGAGATCATCTCATTCTGAATCTACTACAACTTGAATGGGAAAAAATGGACTTAGGATGCGGAAGTTATCATAAAATGAAGCTGCCCTTTATCCTTGGAAAAAGAGGCAAAATCCCATAAAAATGGGTCCTAAAAATGCTCTAAGTCTTTAAAAATCCAAAAATTAGTGCAAAGGGAGGGCCTTTAAAAAAGGGGGGATAACACTATTGGGAGGCAAAAGCATGAAAAAATAGTGGAAAACAGGCTTATCGATGGTCAAAGGCACTTTGCACAGGAACTGTTGGATCTCGTTGATCAATGGTCCTGATCCTATCGCCATATCGCAATTAGCAGTAACAGGCGAAGGCAATCAGAGGGGGACACATGCATATAACATAAAGCGAGACCCGGGCCGATACGATATCGCGATTGCCGATATCGGTGGATCACAATTGGCAATGGCATAAGGCAAAGGATGGAGCCCCGTGCCGAGCGATATCGTGATCACTAATATCGGTGGATCGCAATCGGCGTTGGCATTGGCCATGCGATATGCACAGAACCCGGGGTCCATGCGATACGTGATTGTGATATCGCAAAATCGCATTGGAGCTACACAGAGGAGCAGGGATATATACATATATACATGCGTGATGTGATAGTTGGACTCAATAGAGCCATAAACAATATTTCATAAAATTTGAGATTCGTCAAACGCAAGTTTCTATGTATTTTCGAGTATTTTGTTTATTAAATGAAATACGAAGGGAAGCACCGATGCGATGAAAACCAAACTCGAAAGGGTTTGTGAATGAAAATATATAATATTTTAAGTCCATCTAAAGCCATTTTTATGGGATTTTCCAATGTTTTAATGTAATTTTAAAATACAAAGGGAAACCATGGAACGAGCATTTGCGACATGCGATAAGTGATTTCAGTCGGACCCAATAGGAGTATAGAATGGATTTAAGGACTTTTGAAGTCTGATAAATAGTGTTTTGGCAGATTTTCCCGTGTTTGAATGCATTTCTTTGTGCAAACAGAGAATGGCTATTTCAGGGATTTGAAAGGCCCGATGGACTCTTCCATTACAAAACAGGTGGCCACCATCCTTGAAGCGTTTAGCAGTGATTTCTAATGCTCAGAGAGGGGATTCGAGCAGACAGAGACCGAGAGACAAAGAGACTGAGAAGACGAAACGAACGGATAATGCCAGTTGGCTTAAAATCCATGAATGTCATAGACATAAAGGTTGTTGGAATTGTTGTTGAAACTGAGCATAAGCAGAAAGTGAAGCCAAAGTAGGTAGCGTAGAGGTCTGAAAGAGCTCAATTGAGAGCAACAGAACAAAAAGCAAAAGCTAAAGCATAAAGCAGCCAAGGGAGTCACTTGGAGTTCAAGTTAAAAGCCAGAGAGCTATACATTGCTGAGAGCCAAAGAAGCCAGAGCCGAAGAGCCAGAGCCAGAGCCAGAGCCAGAGCCAGAGCCAAGAGCCAGAGCCAAGAGCCAAGCGAGAGCCGAGAGCCGAGATCCGAGAGCCAGAAAGCCGAGAGCTTCAAGAGCTAGGGAGAGATGGTGTTCTGAGCCCATTGTTCCTTTGTAAAACAGTGGAGTTGAGCCAAGAGCTTGTAAAAGGACCTATCGTAATCCCAGAGAGCCTAATTGAGTTGACTAGAGCTCACAGAGATGTAGCCCAAGAATTTTGGGTGAACTCCTAATTAAATTGTTGTTATGTGTGTTTTGTTTATTGCTACATTAGTTATTATTGTATGTATTTACATATCAGCATGCACAACAGAATTTAAAACACATAATCAATTAAAAAGAAAACCAACATACACCTATATTTTCAAGAATTTTTAATTCCGCATTGGTTAATCAATAAGACTTGGGGAATAACAAAAGCTTTGGAAGTGGGAGAGGTTCTTGTAAATTAGACAAGAAGCTTAAGTGCCCCATTTACATATCAGGTGGTATTAGATCTTAAGTTTGATTAACCACACCTTCAAATAAGGTTATATCAGAATGCTTGACTGATAAAGCCAAGACTGCTTGTCTGAAAGGTGTTTGAACAACAAGAGGCTGATTGTATGCTTGTTTTGCGGACTGACTATTTTCTGAGTTTGCAGAGGCAAAAGGAAAGCTACTAATAGCTCAGTCCAGGAAGGAAAAATAGGAAGAAGGGCTAAAGGAATTCTTCTATTCCAAAGGATCTCAAGGAAATCCTTGGAGCATAAGAGGTTTGCTGCAAAAGGTTGCTGAATAAGCTCTTTATTAATCTTGTTTGAAGTTCTTTTTCCATTGGCATAATGACAAATTCCTCAAATGTATCCTCAAATTCCTTCTCCATCACAAGACTCTTTTATGGAGACATGAAGCAAGACTTGTTCATCACGATGGACAAGGTAAGAGAAATGTATGAGGATGGAAGAAAGAGAAACATACTTAGAGAGTAGTTGAATTCCATGAAAGAAGAGAAGCAGTTGCTTTCTGACAAACTACAGGAAACGAAGAGGCAACTTCATATTACAAATATGAACTTGAAGAGGATGAATGATTTGGAGTCACAACCCTTTGTTGCCAAAGAAGCCTTGGTCAAGTATCAGCTTGAAGAAGAGGTAAACCATTCCAGTTTGTCTTCAAATTCTTCTAAGAATGCTTATATTGGTTGTTTTGAAAAACATACTAGAGGCATAGGTTCCAAGCTAATGTCCATGATGGGCTATGAAGGAAAGGGCTTGGGAAAGCATGCACAAGGTATTGTTGAACCAATAATGGTTGAGGAAAGGCCTAAGTATTTGGGTCTTGGCTATAGACAGTCTTATGGAGAGAGTTCCAAAGCTACCATGAAGTCCATTGAAATAGCTCCAAGCAGGAGTTGCATTGCAGAGTGTGAAGATTGTGTTCAGGAGCAATGTAATAGCTCGAAACATCATTTGTAGGATGTAGGTGTTCAGAAGCACACACTTGAGCCAGAGAGTTGTGGAAACTCTAACAACCTTGAAGAGATGGATGGTGTTCCAAAAGGAGCCACTTCTTCATTTGCTTCACCTCCTCATGAAAGCAATAAAGGTGAAAGAGGCAAGTATAAATCTGGTTCTAATCATATCCCTTTTGATTTTGCAAAGCATGGTAAGTTTCCACATAAGCATGGGAAAAGAATTGCATGTTACTTCTGTGGTTTGGATAACCATCATGTTTCTAGATGTTGGAAGAGAATGGCCACGTACAGGAAAGTTTTGAAGGAAAAGAAGCAAAAAATCAAAGGTCCTTTGGACAAGGCAAATGATGCTGTCAAGAGGATGCACATGTGTTGCACTTACTGCCAGAAGCAAGGGCATCTTGCTGAAAGATGTTGGACTTTGAACCCAACAATGCTTGCACAAAAGTTGAGGAAAGTGGAAAGAGAAGATGGCATAAATGGAAGGGAAGTTTCCATGAATCATGTGTCTCAGGATGATTCACATGTTGATGTTGATGTGTAGACAAAGGAAAGAACTTTGAATTGGATTGGTAAGAAATGGCTAGAGTTCTTTTTGAATTAAGGTTGCATGTCTATTGATGCATCTATTTGTTAATGAGATGCAAGTTGCAGGACCTTACCAAGATGGTGAATGGAAAAAGGTTGAGTAGGAGACTCAGTTTGTTTATGCAACATTATATTTCATCTTAGCTTCGAAATTACAGTGTGCTTAAGTGAAAGTTGAAGGATGAAATGCGTGCATGAGCATGAGATGCATGAACACAGGGATGTTGATGTTTTCCTTGTATTTGAACATGTATGTGTAATTAACTTGAAGGTTTGATTGCTTTGTTGTAAACATGCATGTAATGCAATATTAACTTGGAAAAAGTTGAATTGGTCTCCAAGATGGAGATAGTGATGAAGTGTTTCATCTTTTGAAAAGATTCCTAATGGCCTTTTTCTACATGCTTGACTTGAAGGGTCATTTGTTTTAAAGACATGTTTTGTGGGCTTGTTATCTACTCCATAATTTGTATGCAGATGTAAGACATGGAGGTGCTTACAAGCTGTGAAATCTATTTCTTTTGTTGAAGCAGGAGTTTAGGCCGTCCAATTGTTGTTTGTATTTTTGTTGTTAACAGTTGTTGCTGACAGCTTGTCAAACATGTACAAATGAAATTTTTGTGGAGTAGATGTAATTCACATTTTTTTAAGCCACCTTGGATCAATGATCAAGGTAGATAAGCCCAAACTATCTTCTATAACAATTTCAGTAGGAGTTCTGCAAGATGGCAAAGAAGAAGGCAACTCTTCCTAGGAGACCAACCCATCCAAGAAGGGAAGTTGTTAGAAACTTTGGTTTAGAGGCATTATGCAAGGCAAGTGTAGGGAGGTTGAAAGAAGAGGGTGAGTCACTCTCATTTACTGTACAGATTAGTATATCAGTCTTTTGGAGACCAAAATTTCTTTTAGTGGGAAGGCGTGATCCAAAATGGATTTTGGATAGCCTCCTAAGTCTAAGTCTTCCTCACTGAGGAAAATGAAAGTTCAAGGAATTTCCTGGAACTAGCCCCATTGCATATATCATCTCATTCTGAATCTACTGCAATTTGAATGGGGAAATATGGACTTAGGATGTGGAAGTTATCATAAAATGAAGTTGCCCTTTATCTTTGGAAAATGTGGAAAATCCCCTAAAAATGGGTCCTAAAAACCCACTAAGTCTTCAAAAATCCAAAAACTAGTGTAAAGGGGGAACCTTTAAAAAAAAGGCAGATAACACTATTGGGAGGCGAAAGCATGAAAAAATAGTGGAAAACATGCTTATTGGCGGTCAAAGGCACTTTGGATAGGAACCGTCGGATCTGGCCGATCAATGGTCTAGATCCGATTGGCGTATCGCAATCAGCGGTAATAGGCGGAGGAAATCGAAGGCAGACAGATGCATATAACAGAAAGCGAGACTCGGGCTGATGCGATATCGCGATCGGCAATATCGGCGGATCGTAATTGGCGACGACATAAGGAAAAGGACGGACCCCGACGCTAAGCGATTTCGTGAACGCTGATATCGATGGGTCGCAATCAGCATTGGCATCGTCCACGCCATATGCACAGAACCTCGGATCCATGCGATACATGATTGCGATATCGTAAAATTACATCGGAGCTACATAGAGGAGTGGGGCTATATACATATATACATGCGCGATGCTATAGCTGGACCCGATAGATCTATAAACGATATTCCATAAAATTTGAGATCCCTCAAACGACAGTTTCTATGTATTTTCGCGTATTTCGTTTATTAAACGAAATACGAAGGGAAGCACCGATGCGATGGAAACCAAACCTGAAAGGGTTTGTGAATGAAAATATATAATATTTCAAGTTCGTCTAAAGCCATTTTTACAGGATTTTCCAATGTTTTAATGTAATTTTAAAATACAAAGGGAAACCATGGAATGGGCATTTACGACATGTGGTAAGCAATTTCAAGCGGACCCGATAGGAGTATAGAACAGATTTTAGGACTTTTGAAGTTCGATAAACAATGTTTTGGTGGATTTTCCCATGTTTGAATGCATTTCTCTGTGTAAACAAAAGAATGGCTATTTCAAGGATTTCAAAGGCCCGATGGACTCTTCCATTAGAGAACAGATGGCCACCATCCCTGAAAGAATTTAGAAATTATTGCTAACGCTCAGAGAGGGGATTCGAGCAAACAGAGACTGGGAGATAGAGAGACCAAGAACAAGAAACTAATGGACAATGCCAGTTGGCTTAAAAGTCATGAATGTCAGAGACATAAAGGTTGTTGGAATTGTTGTTGAAACCAAGCATAAGTAGAAAGCGTAGCCAAAGCAGGTAGTGCAGAGGTCTGAAAGAGCTCAATTGAGAGTAGTAGCACAAAAAGCAAAAGGTGGAAAGCAAAAGCTAAAGCGCAGAGCAGCCAAGGGAGCCACTTGGAGTTCAAGTGAAAAGCCAGAGAGCTGTACATTGCTGAGAGCCAAAGAAGGCAGAGCTGAAGAGCCAGATCCAGAGTCAAAGCTAGAGCCAAGAGCCAGAGTGAGAACCAAGAGATTCAAGAGCTAGGGAGAGATGGTGTTCTGAGCCCATTGTTCCTGTGTAAAACAGTGGAGTTGAGCCAAGAGCTCGTAAAAGGACTTGACATGATCCCAGAGAGCCTAGTTGAGTTGACTAGAGCTCACGGAGATGTAGCCCAAGAATTTTGGGTGAATTCCTAATTAAATTGTTGTTCTGTGTGTTTTGTTTATTTCTTCATTAGTTATTATTGTATGTATTTACATATCAGCATACGCAGTAGAATTTAAAACACATAATCAGTTAAAAACAAATACCAACATACACCTATATTTTCAAGCATTTTTAATTCTGCATTGGTTAATCAATAAGACTTGGGGAATAGCAAAAGCTTTGGAAGTGGGAGAGGTTCTTGTAAATTAGACAAGAAGTCTAAGTGCCCCATTTACATATCAGTAAGACTCAAAAATTCCTTAATTAAATTAATTATCTAATAATTTAATTATTTCCCAATTTTAACTTAGGGAAGTTGGTTAATTAAAGTTAATTAATTAAGATAATCTGATTTTTCTCTAGAGACTTCTATTGAATTTAAAGTGATCTAAGCCATTGATTGGGATTATAACTTGGTCGTTGGTTGCTCAATAGAAGACTATAAGAGAAATTTTAGGTTTTGGAAAAGTGGCATCGAAGAATATCATAGTTGAGCAGTTCAACTACCCAGTTGTAGGTATTTAGCAAGGGAACAATTGAAGATAGGGAAAGGATCAAAGCGAGTGATCAGTAAAGATTTGGGAGAAGATATTTTGGAAGAATATTTTCTCACTATTTATATTGTTCGAGAGATAGCAAAGAGGGAGTTCGAATTATGTGAAAAGGAGGCCGTACACAACAATGCAAATAACTAGTTTACCTATTGCGAGTTGCGAAGAGACTCATTGTAGTTGTCATATTTTGGATCAATGTCCCGGAGGTAGAGAAAATTGATTCCAGAGGCAGAGGGAGGCTAGACATATCGTCTGGAGGTAGTTTCGAGGTTGTACAAAATTATATGTGCAAGAAATCCACATTTCTATACTTTAGAGTGAGCCGCAAATGAAGTGTGAGTTTGCGAGTGAGGGCTAGATCAGTTGTAGAGGGAGATAGGGGTGTCTTCCAGTTAATTTTTTTAGTTGAATATTGTCAAATCCTTGCTAGTTTGGAAGGTATATTATTGTATTCTTGAATTTTCTGAATAAATAATGAAACTCTCATCTATTTCACTGGTTTTCCCTTCAGGTTTTTTCCAAGGACAATTGTCCAAAAATAACAGTTTCAATTTTTGTGTTTGCATATGTTTCTCATTTCTGTAATCTATATTTCCATGGTGCTTTTATTGTGAAGAATGAAATTGTCAATTTATCGTTATTTTCTGTACTAAATAATAGAAGACAAATAAACTGCTAAGGGTTAACAGATAAATCTCTAGTATTTGCATTCAAGGAATTTTCACAATCAGTATGGTCTCATTGATAGCAATCTCATTATCATATTATAGTAGTAAGGGTTTAATCGTCATATTCATTTTGCAGTTGTATGGTTTTGCAGTAAGGGTTTCAGAAAAGTGATCATTAGGAGTCAATATAAGCTTCCCTACGTTGAGGATAGAATAAGTAGTTAAGCTAGTTTTGGCATCAAGTACATTATCTATTGTCACATAAATATTTCATCAATTGATTTCTTTTGAGATTGAGCAATATTTTGCATTCATCAATAATTGAAGAACGTTAGTAGTCTAGTGCTACATTGTCCTTATCATTTTACATCATTTGAAGGAGTCCAGCAGTAAGTTTTTCATTGTTGTTCAGTAGTAAGGGTGTCATTGTAGGGTTTCACTAAATATCTTATAAGTGGGTCATTAACCCTGGTATGAGAGCCCATAATTGTTGATCTAATTTATATTTCAGGGTGGTTTGGTGGTGCAAGTCATGTGTTTGAAGTCACCTTCAATTTGTATCCTGAAAACACTTTAGGGTGGTAGGTTGGTGCAAGGGAAAGTTGGAGCTTACAGGGCATTAGAGCATCCTTCCAATGGGTGCTAGTAAAAACGGGTGTAGGAGAATCCTTTCAGGAGTTGGAGTTGCCTAATAAAACTAGAATGTTTTTCTAGAGTACCTGGGGGTTGGTGCTTCCCTTTTAGTTGGAGTCGATGTATTGTGCTCATAAATCATATCAGAGAAGTGTTTGATGGTTTTTCTCCCAGATGGGTTTCCACCTAAATTTTTTGTGTGTATTGTTATTTCTATGTGTTGAAGTTTCCTTATTGTGTAATGCTCTAAAAATTAATAATACTAATTGTAATCAGAACTATTGATGTTCTTATTCACCCCCCTCTTGGTAGTTCCAACATAATATATTTGATGAATTATTTGAAATAGTACGGTAAATAAATGTATATGATTTTCAACTTCTTTTTTCTTAATGAAATAGACAAGGATTATATTAAGAAGAAGAAAACTAGATTCTAGGTCAATACCTTTCATTTCAAATATTTCATTGTCCAATCCCTTCCAAGCAGAGTTGTCCCTACTTCTATAATTTATTTTGCTTACATTCCAACATTGTTATCTACCATATATCCTACAAAAGACAACTAGCAACAAAATATACATGCATTACATCATAAATTTATTAAGAGAAACTATAACCCGACATCCCCACTTGCGGGTCTAATTTTCTCATATTTGGTTTTTTTTCTAGATATTCTTGGCTTCGAGCTTCAAATATGTGGCTCCTATTATTATGCCAAACTACGTTGATGTCCATCTCCTCTTGTTTGTTCTTTACACCATGTTTGAGAGCAACTTCCAGTCTTTCCACTTTGATATTTCAAATTATTTCCTCCAACTAAGAAGCTTAATTTCATTATCCACTAACTCTAATTGCAAGACTCTTTCCTTGTCCTCCAATTCATTGTGTTTGTTCATGAGCTCGAACAAAGCAATAATTGATTTCGATAATATATCGATCATATGGTTCATTTGAGCCAGAGCTTGCTCAAATTATCATTGATCCAAATAATTCATTGATCTAGAACAACTAATTTTCTCCTCAATGAAAGTGTTAGCAAAGAAAAAGCATGCCTCACTATTAGATAACTAGTGCAGGAGCACCTAAAGAGGGATAATGACTCCTACAAAGATAATTGAATACTAGGCTAACTGGATCCATGGACCAGGAGAAAATAACCTCACACACATCCTCCATTAAATTGCAATATGGACAAAGGATTTATGCAATAACTGAGGAATGTTTGAAACTTGAATGATTGCTTGGATTGCCATTAAAATTTAAAATGGAGAGCCCAAAACTCCCTTAGTTTGACCCAAACAACTATCAACTATAATTCTTGTTGATTTCAATCATGGACATCCTGTAGGTTTCGTTAGTTCTTGCATATTCCGTATCTAATTTAGTTGATAACTCTACCTCCATTTTCCTTGTGATTAGTGCAAGGTTAACTCAATAATTAAATAGGAATGTTTATATTGAATCCAATTGGAATTTCGATAATCAGGGTCTTTATTTCGGTTATCGAATATCCCAACCTTTTCATTTACAATTTGTTGTTGACCCATGAAAGCGGGTGTAGCTTGTATATATATTATTGAGCTCCATCACACCTTATTCTAGTCTAGTTGTTTTATTTGCTAGAGCATTTGCATCACTATTCAAATGATGAATGATATGGAAAAATTTAACTCCCTCGAAATGGCTCAATTACATATGGATCCTTGACAATGTTGTGGGGGCCTTATTAAGATATTGTTCAATATTTTATAGTTTTTTAATTACAAGCATTAAGTCTCCACATATCTTTAATCGATGAATTCCTTTGTATATGGAAATTCCTAGCCCTTTATAAAGGGATATGTATTCAACCTAGTTATTTGACATTGTGCCCAGAACCCAAGTGAATTGAATCTCTCTTTGTTTATCAAGGAGAAGAATTACTCCTCTTCCTCCTGGTAACCCAATTTTCAACTTTACATTTTAAAATCGTTTTTTAGCTTATTTTTCACATAATATCCTTTTATACCAACCACTTCTTATGTTTTAAAGTTTCATTCTTAGCACATTGCATCTCTTTCACATAATAGCCCTCTAAACCAATCACAAGTGACTTAATAAAAAATAACTTATAAAAAATTAAAAACTATATTTAAATACGCAATTAGATATTCAAAGAGGTCGTTATTCTCATCACCTTAAAAGATAAAATGGCCAAAACTATATTGGGAGAGTCTCTTGTTTTTTAATAAAATTTTTATTAATGTTTTACAAAAAAATTCAAATAATAAATGTAAAGTAAAAATGAGTTTTGATTTAATGGTTTATTTAAGTGATATATTAATTATGTCTGATTCACGATTTATTTAATTAATTTACATAGAATTAATTTTATTTTAAATATGTAGTTTTAAAATGGAAAAAATAAAAATTATTCTTACTTAGTTTACATTTTAAAATTTGATTTTTTGCACACACATTATTTTCACATTCACATATATTCTAATTAGAAGTGTGGAAATTCTGCAAATTCTCTACAAATCTCGCTCTAAGACTATGTAGAAAATTTGACTGTAGATTAAACACATAATGCAATATAACCAAAGAAAAATACTATAACCTACTTCTACTATCAATTTGTAGAAGCTTAAAAATTGAGCAAGATTGAGCTAAACA
>APFE031397087.1:5588-18601 GCA_000404065.3 Pinus taeda | reverse complement strand
TGGTGTGGAGGTTGAACCCAAATTCGCGAAGATTGGAGATTACTGGGATGACACGACGATGGATAAGGTTGCTGAATTTCTCCGTGAATTCCAAAATTTATTCCCTACCAAGTTTACAGATCTAAAAGGGATAATCGGGGACCTGGGTATTATGAAGATCACATTGAAGCCTGACGCAAAGCCGGTTAAGCAAAGATCTTACCGTCTCAATCCGAAGTATAAGGAGAAGGTCCACTTAGAGCTAGACAAGATGCTCGCGGCAGGCATCATTGGGCCTATGGAAGAATCTGATTGGGTAAGCCTAATGGTGGTACCTGAGAAAAAGCAGAAGGATCAAATAAGGATATGCCTGCATCTCAGAAAGTTGAATGACACTTGCGTACATGATCCTTTCCCGACTCTGTTCACTGATGAAGTGTTGGTCAATGTAGATGGCCAAGAAGCATATTCCTTCATTGATGGGTTCTCGGGGTACCACCAGATCAAAATCGTGCCGCAGGATATGAGAAAGACAACCTTCGTGACTGAGTTGGGTTGTTTTCAGTACACTGTAATGCCGTTTGGATTGAAGAATGCGCCTGCGATTTTCTTGCACGTAGTTGTTGCTGCATTCAAGGAATTTATTCATAAGTTCCTGGAAGTATACTTTGATGATTGGATAGTGTTTGGGTTGGTGAAACACCATGTTGCCAGTTTACGCCTGATGCTAGATACTTGTCGAAGATACCAGATCCACTCAATCTAAAGAAGTGTCTGTTTTGTGTCCCTTTTGGGACCTTGCTGGGCCATGTGGTTTGCAAACAGGGACTGATGGTAGATCCTATGAAGATAGCGATGATACTGAACTTGGAAGCGCCGATGAGTGTGAAGTAGTTGTGCGCTACCTTAGGACATGCGGGATATTACATAAATTTGATCAAAGGCTATGACCAGATCACCATGCCTATGGATAAATTGTTGAAGAAGGATGTCACATTCTGCTAGAACAAGGACTATAAGAGGAGCTTGGATGTATTGAAAGAGGAGAGGGTCACCACGTTGATTTTAGTCTTCCCGGATTGGAAGAAGGAATTTCATGTACATGTCGACGCGTCTTGTATAGCACTGGGAGCAGTACTGACATAGGCTGGCGGAGGAGACTTGGACCATCCTATCGCGTTCGCAAGACGAAGACTATCTAAAGCAGAGAAGAACTATTCCACCAACGAGCACGAAGGGTTAGCAATGGTGTATGTGCTCTAGAAGTTTAGGCACTACTTGTTGGGTGGCCATTTTAAGATGTATATAGATCACTCCACGCTTAAGTACCTGCTCAGTAAGCTTGTGTCGGGGGGGAGAATCTGCATATGGCTATTATTATTCCAGGAGTATGATTTTGAAGTTATTGTGAAGGTTGGATGACTAAACGCGAGACCAAACCATCTATCGCGCATCAAAATAGGGGAAGAGCTGACTAATTTGGAAGAAGGATTTCCTGATGTTCAACTATTTGCAGTGTGTGCCACGGATGGTCATTTTGAGGATATAATACACTTCCTAACAATAGGGAATGCCCCGGAAGGATACATCGTCCAACAGAAGAAGGAATTAGTGGTGCGCGCAACAGATTTCTCTGTCATTGCTGGGCATCTGTAAAAAATGGGCTCCGATGAGATATTGTGATGGTATGTACCTGAGTTTGAAAAAAGTGGCATCCTTGTGGACACTCATGGCGGTGCTGCTAGAGGAAATTACGCAGGAAGAGCGACCGCGCAGAAGATTCTATGCACAGGGTTGTGGTGGCCAACCCTCCATCAGGACTCAAAAGCGTATTTCAAGGCGTGTGATGTATGTCAAAGGAATGGCAGACCATTTTGGAGGGATGAGATGCCTTTGAATCCACAAATGACATTACAACACTTTGAAATATGGGTGATAGATTTTGTGGGACCCATTCAGCCCCAAAGAAAGATGGGAGCGAGGTACATTATTATTGCGACAAATTATTTGACTCGTTGATCGGATGCACAACCTATGAAGGGTTACATAGGTGCGACCGCTGCAAAGTTCCTCTTTGAGCATGTACTGACATGATTTGGCTGTCCACAGATCTTGATGGGTGATTGTAGTACACACTTTTTGAATGAGACGATCAGCGTGCTTACGGAGGAATTTCAGGTATATCACCAGAAGAGCACGCCTTATCACCCGCAGGCTAATGAAATGGTGGAAGCATTCAATAAAGTGCTGGAGAACGCGCTTACCAAGGTTTGCAATGCTCAGCGAAGTGATTGGGACCTATGCATACCTGCAGTACTATGGGTTTATCGAACGACATGCAAGAAGTTGATTGGACAAACCCCCTTTAGGCTTGTCTATAGTGTTGAAGCAGTAATTCCTATCCGAATATATTGTGCCTAGTCTGCGCATATCAGTGCTCACAAGTATGACGGATCGCGGAGCCCTAGAGGAAAGGCTCACACAATTGGATGAGCTTGAGGAAGAAATATTTCTAGTTGGATTTCACTAGCAGGTCCAAAAGAGACGTGAAAAATCCTGGCATGATCGACACATTAAGCTGCGCACTTTTAAGGTAAATGACTTGGTTTTGTTATATGACAGTAAGTTTGATAAATTCCCAAGGAAATTCAGAATGCACTGGTTAGGGCCCTATGTCATGAAGGAAATTATCGACGAAGGAGCAGTACAGCTGGTCAAATTGAATGGAGAACCCTTCCCCAAAAAGGTGAATGGCAGTCGGTTGAAGCCATACACCGATGGTCCAACCATGTGACTAGATGAAGGTAGCATAGTCTTAGCACTCCAGGTAGCTGAAAGGAGGCGTGAGACTATAAACTACACTGCTTGGTTTGGGGAGTTGTGCGATTGGATGATTGTGAAAAGCAAGGAAATGTCACAAGGTTCGCAGTATCGTGAAGGGAGTTGCGCTACCCATGGAGAAATTGCACAGGTCAGCCGGAAAGTGACCATTAAAGTCACTATTCATGATTTGATGGTAGAAGTGCGGCCAATTGGAGTGAGCGATTGACATTTAAGACAAAATTTATGGCTCAGATCCTTGAAAATCTACTGCCAATCTAACATTTATGAACCGATTTTGGGGGGAACGGTCGAATTTGAATTCAAAATGCCCTATAAATTACAAGTGGTTGTCCAACGAAAAACACTTGGCATTTTGAGAATTGAGTTGTTGAGCTCTTAGGCACTCATGAATCGAGAATTCTTCGAGGCTTTGAAAGAGACTCCAACATTTGCAAACTTGCGAGAGACGTCACGAGCACTTTTAGAAAGCATTATGTCAACACCCACAGAAGTTAGAGATACTGAAGTAGAAGAATCAATGCTGGAAGTTGAGATGGAGGCAGAAGTAGTTGCTCCAGAGGTTGCCGAAGTCCCTAAATCACCGAGAACACAGAGACTGAAGTCGACCCCAACCAAAGAGACCGTGAAGGATAAAAAGGGCAAGCAACATGCCATACTAGTGCATGCATTGCCAAGGAGAAACCCACCAAAACCCACCACACAAGAGAAAGGAAAGGCCATAAATTTGGAGGCGGAGGAGGAAGACATTGAAGACATCCTGATGGATGATGAGGATGTGGGATTTGAAGTGGAGGAGGTTGAAGCCCAGGGTGGGGACCCTATTACTCAGTTTCCAGAGTATGTCCCTCTGTGCAAGCCCAAGAGCAAGGTACCAAAGGACATCGTTGAGAGCAAGACCCCCTTCCAAACCCCTCTGATGTTGGACGAAATTGTTTTCGACGGACCACACTTGGCATGAGTGCCGCTGCTAAAACTTGAAGGCTGGAACTTGGCCGATCACAAGAAGTTCCCACACTTGACGACCAAGCAGCTGATGTGCCGCATCATTGATACCAACACCAGAATGACCACATTGGAGCCACGAAGGTGGCTAAAGGGAGTAGACAAGGCAGGGTTGCTCAACTTGCTTTGGGTGTCGCACTACAACCGCACGTTGTTGACAATTTTGGTCATCAAGAAGCTACTGTGCTTGGTACATGATGGGTGTCTATGGTTGGAGGAGTCAATACCCATCACGGATAGATTGATTCATCGGATAACATGATTTCCGTATATAGGAGGGAATCCGGCCATGATATTTGGCGGAAAAGGTGGCCAGCAAGCTCTCGCAGAATCCATGAAAGAAAAATTTAAACAGGTGAAGAAGCCACGCGAGTATGCTATATCCAGCATTTGCGACCCTGCTGTGAAGGTAGCCACACAGATCTTAGTAGGGAAAGTGATGAGGAAGTGTCGATCCAATGAGGTGCCAGCGCTTGTCATTGTGCTAGCAGCTCGGTGCGCTGAAGGAGTCCAGTTCAACTGGTCGGACTACCTTCGTAGAGAGTTCCTGGAGAACTATCATGCATCACAAAAGCTCAGCAAGACGTTCCACTACACGTGGCTCTTGCTATCAATTGTGCTAGTAGTGTGGGAGCTTCTAGAGGACAACCAGTTCCCTTCGGTCACACCAGACCTCCCAAAAGTAGCAAAGTACACTTCGCTGTGGGCGACCAAGGATGCGCAGCGATTCAGGGACACCAAGATCTTTTGGATCTTGATGGAGATGAACATCCGCATGGCAATCAATCACAAACCATGATTGTCACCTACGATGTATGCCAACCTGCAGGGCTACGCCAAATTTAAAGCAAACTTCCATTGTGTATCCATTAGGGTGTAGAAGGACCCCGTGTAGAAATGGTATGACTTGCCGTATCTAGCAACTGATGATGCCATTGATGCGGTACTTGATCAATGGTCGACAGAGTGGCGTGCTACAACAGACTTGGTGGTGGGAGGGAGAAAGTTTGCCACACAGAAGAAGAAGGAGGCCAAGTATAAGATGGCACGGCTGGCCGAAAAAAGGAAAAAGGAGGCCGCTGATAAGGCCCAGGTAGAGTGCGAGGCCACACAACAGACAAGGAAGCAGACAGGTGGGACAGAGAGGGGCTCTGACAAAGACGCGAGGTCGCCTTCACTTGAGACAAAAGAGGAGACAAAACAACACAACATAGACCCACAAGAGACGTCCGCCCACATCAAGCGCCCAAGGGAGCAAGAGAAAGGAGGGTCCAGGAAGAAATCAAAGGCTACCAAGACATCAATGAACTCCATTACACTAATAGAGGGCGACTAGCATGATATTAGTGACATAGTGAGGGATGTCACCGCAGAGGCCCTACAACAATTTGAGCAGCAGTAGTAGATCATCTTGGGGGCTATCCAGACAGGGTTGCAGGAGCTACAGACCTGCACGTCGCAGGCTGGCACGGTGTCTACTAGCTTGGCTATCGACACTTCAGAGGCTGCCGCGATGCTGCGCATGAAGGCCTCCAGTGCAATTGTGATGCCTGGTGGAGCACTGACCATAGAGAATGAGGTTAACAAGCCCTCTGTCAGCGCCCTAAAGGGAGTAGGGTTGAACCTGGTAGTTCTCCCGCGTGAAGCACTCCACCTCTTGTAGAATGGAGTGATTGCAGAGCTGAGGGCCCAAGAGCACCACACCCTCCAGGTGATTAGTGAACAACAAATCAACAACGAACAGATGGCACTATAGTGAGATTCTTCCATCGCCTCTAAGATCGAGGTGACCAATCATAGCAAGCGCATTATGCCAGTCATTGAGGAGGCATGCTGAATGGTCTGAGAGTTGGCCATTTCAGAGGAGGAGCCAGTCAAGGTACACATCCACAAGCTGGCCACAGGGGTGCGCAACACTCGTATTGAGATGGTGCGTGTTTAGTTGGAGTTGAACCTGCAAATCACAGAGTTACAGTTGAAGGCCCAACCTTCAAATCCACCAGAAGTAAAGGAGCAGCAGGTGACTGCAGTCACAGAAGCAATAGTTATGGTGGATAGTGTAGTATCAGATTGCACACAATTGTTTGAACAATCATTTGAGGTCCTAACCAGTTTGTAAGAGGACCCCAATGTACAGTGACTAGAAATGGAAGTGCGCGAGGTACAATGGTGCTACGATGAGGTTAAGGGCACAGTGCAAATCGTCGCGCTGACATAGAGACTAGCCAAGCTGCAAGAGGCCAAGTAGCTGAAGGAACATGTGGATGCTGCACTGCAAAAGGAAGTAGTGCTGAAGGAATGACTAAAGCTCTGGCTAGATGAGGCTTATGTAGTGATAGGATCTATCAAAGGCAAGCTTGCAACTCCACAAGCGATGCAACAAAAGCTCCAGGCCAACAACGCAGGAGTAGTGACTGAGCAGACGGTGGAAGATGCGAAGCAGGTGGCTGCACAATGCACGACTGAAGTTGCGGTCGTACGAGTCAAGATGGAAGGGCTTCGAGCAAATATCTCCGCACCTTCTGAGTGACTCGAGGGCGAGTCATGATGTTTGTGTTGGGGGCCTATTGGGAACGGGATCCCCTAAGGACAATTTTGGGGCTAAAAGCCCATGTTTTGGTCAAAAGTTGTAATAAACTTGTAAAGACTCTGCATTTTGTGGTCACGGAGTGTGAAGGTGTCGTAAGTCATAAAGGGTTGTCTGTCCTTAGTTTTGTAAAGTAAAGTTGGCTATAAAATATCTACCCATGGTCTGTGGACCATGGGATTGTATAAAAAGAGCTAAGCTCTAAGTAGTTTTGGAGTCAACGATATGAGTCAGATAGTAATATATCTGAAATAGAAGTCTAAGTTTCGAGTCGTAGCGTAGGTAGAGGCTCTGCAGCTGAGCACACAAAGGCCTAGGGTGGAAGTCAGCAACTAAGTGCGTGGACCCCTACAATTGTGTGCATAGGGTGGATAGAGTCTGTATTCACTTGGAAGATATCAATGAAGAGAAATATTCTGCAAGTTCTGTGTCTTTGTTCCTGTTACTGCATCTTGACATGTTATGTATGAATTTCATTTATATTTCTTATATGATGCACGAATGTATGTAATTATGTTGGTTAAGTGAATGCAAGTAAGAACATCTATTTACACAGTGCTAACTATGATTGTCTGATAATATAAGTAAAACACTTAAACTAGTTAGGGAATTTGCATGGTACACTATCATAGCAGCGCGAAAGTACTTGAGTCGGAGTTTAGGGCTGCACGAAGGTCAATCGTACCCTTTCGTGGAGGTATTGAAGGGCGAAATAACGAGTTAGACTGGTAAACCCTAGAGCTAAGTGACCTGCGTGAAGGTAGGAATAAAAGGAATAAACCGACACCATAACCATCTCAGGGTGCAGAAACTTGGTTCCAGCATCCCCCCATACTGCTTCGGTTGAGACTTCGGTCCGCACTCTGCGAGATGATGCCGAAAGGGCCAGTAGTGTAGGGATTTGTTTGGCTAATTAACGTTGAACCTGGGTCAGGCCCCCGCAAGCGAACAATATATACACTTAGTGTGGACTCAAAATATGTGTGAGCTGATCTTCATGCCAATGTGCTCAAATATTTTGAACCATATGACCAATCAATGTGACCACTTCCCTCAATGAAACAAATGAACAATGGGCTTATCCCTTTTTACCCATGTGGTTGTGCCGTAAGATCGAGGGGTTAAGGGTCATTAGATGTCCATCTGCTGAGATCATTACGATGTCATGCATACCGCATGGCTCAATTTAAGTGGGCCATGTGTCATCAATATTTATGCTTATTGTATGACCAAATGTTCCCTATTAGCATGCCACATGGCACCATGACTAGATGCCACATCTTCATCATTGCATCACGTCATCCTTCACTACCACATGGACATGTCATAAGTCACCATGTGTCCTTGAACTTCTACTCAGATCTACCACTTGAACAAGCACTGGATGCCTACCATGTGTCAACTTTCATTGGTCCAATAAGGAAGGTTAAAATAATGGACATCTTTACATACTATCCATGTTACATGCTTTTGATTGTAGTTGGATCCATTGACAAGTGCATGCTATTAAACAACATTAAATAGTGTGCATGTTTATGTGACATTTTCCATAGGTTTCAACACAAAACCATAGATCCACCTAGAAGATGCTTGTTGTTTAACAAATTTGGTGTTTTTGGTCCTCACTACAACTGCTAAATTCGAACGATCACAACTTCTCATCCGGGAGGAGTTTTTCCAAGTGTGATATACCATTGGAAAGGTTTCTAAGAGGACCATACAAAAATACCATCCCGCTATAGCGGCTACAACACCCTCCAAAATTTTGGCTTACATCCAAATTTTAGAGCCTTAGTTTTTCCTTTGATGGTTGCAAACACTTGAGCTAACCCCATGAGCTCTTGTGAAGTTTTTTCACCATTTTTCTTGTTTTACTAGCTGATTCGAATTGGATCCTTAAACATTTCCATGACTGTTTCAAATTGTGTCAGGCTTCAAAATCTTATGAATGACAAGCTTATCAGAGATGACCTTTGGACAATGGCAATTTGTGGCCAGCATAGAACAACAAGGACCTTCGGTCAAAGCACGCTGACCATTGGCCCATGGAGACTGCGCATGGACGTAAATTAGAAATCAGAAGCCCAAATCCAAAAATAGAGGCAGTTCTTGATCGCGTATTGCAGGGAAAAAATCTCAGTGAAGGAAAGTCCCAAGCGCTTGGTCACGAGGAAAACAGGAAAACCGTGCAGAAATCGTCAGAAGGCGGGTCCCGCACCCAAAACTGGCAGGATATCACGTGCACTTCGAGCGTTAAGTGGGTTTGGCCGAGTTCAACACGATTCCACACACTGGGTGACACGCGTCCAGTGGGTGTGAGAGAAAACTGCTTACATTGCGCGAGTAATGGTCGAGCAACTTACCCGCACGATATAGACAAAGACTGTAGGATCTGGAGGCTCCAGATCAACGACAAAGAATCAACTCGATGGAAGATTGGATTTGACGGGGAAATAGGCTGAGGTACATGAGATTTGAGGTCCGACATGACCGATGAGTTGGCAGAGGGAACAATTTCTTGGGTGATTGTTGAGCATTGGAAAAGGTATGTAATTACCACTTATTTCTTTATCTTTTTCCTTTAAATCATAACTTCTTTACATTCTAAGATGGTCATATGATAAGGGATTATGATAGAATTATGGGGATTTGTGATTGATGCAAAATGATTAATTATTGTCTTTTCCTATGCAGAAAGTGAAGAAAATGGAAAATTGCCATTCCGGAGGAAAAGACAAGGCAAAACCAACTGCTTTCCCTTTGACAGGAAACCGTATCTAGACGAGGAAATCGATATCGGAGCACATGGACCACGAAAAGGAAGAATAAAAGTAATATCAGCGCAAGAGGATGAAAAGATAACTGAAGATCAAAGATATGGTGAATCCCACAAGATCCTTTGATCCTGAGGATCGCTACCTCAAGACTATCTGTATTTTTTGGTATTTCCGCTTGGTCATTATAAAAAGGGACAACGCTGCTAGCCCAAGGGGCATATTGTTGTTGATTTATAGAATTTGCTGTTGCAATATGAACTTTGATAATTGACTCTCTTTAAAGAGTGATAGCTGTAACTCTGTTTTTATGATTAATACATAAATTTCGTTGCTGTTCCGTTATCTGATCCTGGAGTAACCACAACAGTGCGTCCTTGGTGGCTAAGTGCCCGGCCCTAGTGGATCACTTGCTTCCTATATCATTATTTTATGATTATAGTCGTGTGTGGTTTGATTTCCTTTACTTGCTTTATTTAGTAATCTTCTATTCTTGAACATTTCATTGACTGCTCTGTTATATTGAATTTGTAATTGAATAGCAAGATTATTATTTGCAACTGAAAATGTTATGCTGTTCATTCTGAAATAATATCGCATTGTCTAATTTGGATATTGCTATTCATTTACAGATTGACATTGCTGTTCATTTACAGATTGATATTGCTGTACATTTAGCTACGGTTTACTTATAATTGTGATTACTGTTCATTCGAATTACTGTTCCATTACAACTGCAATTGTCGTTCCTTTATAACTGTGGTTAATACTCCTTATGCTAAAATAAGATTACTGATTCCATAGTCGCTGTGTGTTTACATTTGATTAAGTTTGCTATTCAATATTTTGTAGACTTACTTACGTTTGTTGTTCCTTCCTTAGATTGTTGTTCAATTCATTTATTAGTTAAAGGTTGTTGTTCAATTCCTTTCGGTTAAGGTTGCTGCTTAATTCATTCCTGCAGATTAAGTTTGTTGTTCAATCTTTTCAATAGATTTGTTGTTGTTCCTTTTCTGTTAATTGAATTGTCATTTCAAGTATTTTCTTTAGTGTGAACAGAAAGATCTACAACTATAGCGAACATTGACTACTACTATCTAGTTCCTAGATTGGAGATCTTGTCTTTAATTGATTTTCATTTACATCAGTTTACAGGGGAAAGAGTTATCATTACTGCATCCTTGACTGATGATTGCTGTAGTTTCTTGATTTAGTTACAAAGCATTTAAGTTTCTTGCCATTACATTCAGAGTTTGTTTCCAGCATTTGTTTACTTTTGGAAATCACTATACTGCTAGCATTACTCTTGAACAAGTGACCGCCTCAGACTGAGTACACTCTTGAGATAAAAAATCGTACATGGATTGATAATTAATGTAGGGTAAATAGAGGTTAAAAAGACCCTTTTTACTACTCAACAACGATCTTGGAGCAATGGAAATAACGACCATCTAAAGAGAACTGACACTCAGTTCGCGAGGAAAACAGGTGGTCACCTCTCTGTGAAGCGTTACATAGCGATGATGACGCAGAGCAGGGGCATTCTAGCGGACAGAGGCATGCGATCCAGAGAGCTGGGAAGCAGAAATGAACAGTCAGGGAGAAGATTAGCTTTAAGCCACAAAGAGACAGAGAAATCAAAGAGGAGGAGAAGCAGGAAAAGAGAACAAAGAGAGAGAAAGGCAAAAATTGCAGAGAACAGAGAACCCGAGCTGACCTACAAAGCAAAGGCAACATCGACAGACAGAGATAGAGAGAGTCCGAGAGTCTGTGAACTCCAGAGAAGGCTTGAGAGGTTCAAGAAACTCCTTTGTGTATACGTGTTGGGTATTGAGTACCAAATTGGACTCATACCATTGAGACCAGTTGAGGTCGAGATTCAGTAAGGGGAGTCTGTGTACTCTAGAGACTTAGGGAATCCAAGTACAGTGCTATTGACCATTATCTGTTAAGTGAGACTCAATTTGAGCTCACTGTTGTAAAACTCTGCTTTTTAAGACACAATAGAAAAGCCACCACTGAAGGTTGGACCAGGAGACGTAGCCCGGGAGGATTGGGTGAATTCCTTATTAAATTTGTTGTGTTATGTGTTTGCTTACTGTGTTCTCTTAATGTTTTAGTGCCCGTGTATTTTGAAATCTTATCAATTCGTTGCATAAAATAACATAGGCACACCCCCAGCACATGAGTCTGTAATACCTTCATTAATTAACTGATATCATTCACGACTGATTTCAGATCAAGTGGTATCAAAGCTTCTAGATTGTTTAAGGTTACACAAGCTTGTGCTGGATTTTGTTCTTCAAAGCTAACTAGATCAAAGCTTAGATTAGGAGAAGAAGAGTTGGTCGAAACTAACCCAGAAATTGGAAGAGTCTATCCTCAGAAGAAAATGTCAGAAGAAAGTCCCTTGGGACTAGACCCCCAATTTATAGATAGTTTCCTTGCCATGAGGTCCATGGTAGAGGAAATGTATAAGGAATTTAGGAAACATAAAGATGAAGATTCATTAGGCTCCAAACAAGATAAAGGAGAAGAAGAATCTCTCCTCCATGACCACTCAAAAGGCAAAGGGAAAGAAGAAAACTTTCTCACACCTCCTAATAGCCCTGAACATAAAAAGAAGACATCTTTGATTAAATTAGATGTTAAATTTGATTTACCAATATATGATGGAGAGTTGAATGCAGAGAAGCTGGATAATTGGATCAGAAAAATTGATGTTTATTGTAGAGTGAAGAGTATCAACTCAGACAAGAGTAAGATTTAGCTAGCCAGCCTACGCCTCAGAGGCACTGCCTTGGTATGGTGGGAAGGTAGGACACAAGCTGACATGAAGAAACATGGTAAGATTCTTTCTGTCTGGAGCGAATTTGTTTCTGTAATCAAAAAGAAGTTCTATCCACTAGCTTACATGCAGCAAGCCATGATGAGCTGGCAAACTCTTCGCCAATTGAAAGGGAAAAGTGTACAAGGTTACACCCAAGAATTTAGGAAGAGAGCTTTGATTCTAGGAATTTCATTAGACTCACTTGAGACTCGAAGTACATCAGTGGTCTACACAGCTACATGAGGCACACTATCCTCATGTTTAATCCCACTAGTATAGATGAGATATCTGTTCAAGCTACGCATCTAGAAGCTAGAGGAAAGAATGGGAACCCAGAAGTTGGAGGATCATCCAAGCCCATTGCAAGCAAGAATAAGGAGAAAAGAAAACAAAAATGGAAAGAGAGGAAGGCCAACACTGCACAGAAAAGCATGTCTTCATGCACTCACTGTAAGAAGGATGGGCATGATGATGAGCATTGTTGGGTTCTGCATCCGGAAATGAGACCTAAGAAGTTCGAGGGCAAGAAGAAGAAGACTGCTGCAGCTATTCAGAAAGATTTGAGGTCGGACTCAGGAGATGAAGCAACCATTGCAGCCACAGGTATAAAAGGTAAAAATTTTGAAGCATCTACTAGTAATTCTACACAATCTATTAATGATGAAGAAAATGAGAGAAAAAGACATGAGCTTTTCCATATTCGATTTCTTTCCAAGCATCAAAAGATTGATACTTTGTTTGATGGTGGCTCACAAGTAAATTTAATTTCTGAAGCAATTGTAAAGAAGTTGGGATTACTGACTACACCTCATAAGAAACCATACCCATTAGGTTGGTTAAGTGATAAATCACAACTACAAGTGACTGGACAATGTAAACTTAAGTTTTCTTTTGGGTCAGCATTTGTAGATGAGGTTGTGTTAGATATAGTTCCTCTGGATATATGTGGAATTGTTTTAGGAAGTCCTTACTTGTATGATAGAAAAGCTATTTTCTA
>APFE031397086.1:153451-165105 GCA_000404065.3 Pinus taeda | reverse complement strand
TATAAAGGAGAGAGCCCTCTCTGGTTACAGGTAGGCTAGAACCTGTAACTACAAGATTGGTCAGTGGTTACCTCGGCCGTATTCCCTTTAGGAAGCAGGGAACAACCTGAGTGATAACAGGGGACATCACAGTCGGAGAGACAAATTTCTTAGCAGCAGAAGGTAGAACAACTTCATCAGAGATCAGTCAGAGGTTGGACGTCATAGTGACTGCATAGAGGGTGATGTAGAAGGTTCAGGAGGCCGAGTTTTCTGTAGGCAAATTGTGTTGAGATTGCTTATGGAGGAACGGTAAATTCCCTTTAATAATTTTGCCCAGATTTTCTTGTTGTGGATTGCCAGTTTTAGGCATCGAGATTGTACTCATGTTTTCACTGCTACATAATAATAAAAACCCTCACTATTGCACCGATTTTCCCAAGTTAGGTTTTCCGGGGACATTTGTCAAAAAATAATTGTTTCATATTTTGTGTGTATGCTAGCATTTCTCGATTTCCAGTGCACTATTTTTCCGCAATATTTCATTTGTGAAGGTTGCAATGTATTTATTTTGATATTTTCCGTGGCAGATAAATTGTTAAATTAATTAAAAATTACGAGAAATAATACCAATCACTGCAATAAGATTCCATATTGGAATTTTCACATAGTATGCATATCATTGGAAAGGATCGGGTTACGGTGATATTGCATACATGTAGTTAATAATTAACATTTCATTCTTAAATCTATGATATAACACATTTGATTAGTTTCACAAGTTTATAAAATAATATCTTATTCAAGGTTTGAGAAATGATACTGCTTATTATTAAATAAACAAAATTTAATAATATATTTGAGATGCTTTCATAAAATATAAATTATTTTTAAAATAACATGTATATTGTTAGAAAGAATTGTGCTACGATGATATCACTTATCGTAATTCATAATTAACATTGCGTCTCTAAACTTAGTATATAACACATTAAACATATGTTCCATCTCTAAACTTAGTATATAACACGTTAAACATTTAATTGATTTGACAAGAATATAAAACAAGGCCGCTTAGTGTACAATCCCCCTCCATCCTGGTTTAATTATTGGTCTTTGAAATGTATGAATTAGCTCCCACATTTGAACAAGACTACAAAGTAGCTACTCTAGCTTAGTTTAAATATAATTAAATTAGAGTAGAAAAATTATATTAATAAAATTTCTGATTAAAATAGCAAGATAATTTACCATTGCATTATCTCTAGCTACACATAAATAATAAAAACTTTATTTGTTAAACTAAAATATTATGATATTTGATAAATAAAATGAGAAGATATTAAATATTTGTCAATACTTTTACTTCAATTTTATTTTATGATCCTGTATCATGATATAAGGAACATATATTACAAGTTTCCTTAGAACCTTTAATGGTTTAAACCTTTGTTATATTGCTTGATAATTTTTTTAGAATCACCCAGTTTTATAATTTTATATTGAGTAATAATTCAAAATTGTTTATCTTGCATCTTAAATTTTATAAAAAAATTATTTTCAATTATAAATTGATTATCTTTAATAAAGAGAAACTGCCTTGCAACCCATATGTTCACATCCCAACCAATTAACTATTTTTAAGAATTAATCAAATAAAATAAGAATTATTTTGAATACATGTTTTGATATTAACTATTTTTAAGAATTAATCAAATAAAATAAGAATTATTTTGAATACATGTTTTGATATTGAATTAAATATTTTATCAATTAAATCATAAAATTAATGATATTCCTATCAAGTTTTATATTTCTTATTTAAAAATTAATAATAGAATATAATAAAATCATGAAAATTTAAATATTACACAAATTTTGAAGATTTTAATAAAATATTAAAAATAAATTTTCAATATTAAAAATAAAAAAATTAAATTATATTTACAATTATGTAGTAAAATGGTTAACTAGATCATAATTAAATTATTTTAGATAAATTTACAATATAAATAAAATTAATATGAAATATTATTTCAATAGCCACCCTGATTCACATGTGCACACTTTAGACATGTGGGATATTGTTTTAGTGAAAGTTTAATGTGATACATATTTGGCATGGTAGTCAAATGCCACCGAGTGTTGTTATGCAACTATACCATGTATTTTGATTCCCACCCAGTGTTGTTATGCAACTATACTATGTATTTTGATTCCCTAGACACATAGTCCAAAATACAAGGTAGAGTGTTACTCTGCAGCTATACCATGTATTTTGATTCTCTAAATACATAGTACAAAATATACTCACAATACAAAATACCAATGATGTAAATACCAATAAAATACATCATTGGTGTGACCGATAATGATGGTACAATAAAACCCCACCTTCTACACCCATCAAAATAACAATAAATAAAATAAAAAATAAATTTTTTATTTGGGTAATATCCACATTATAGATTACTGATTACTGGATTAATTTTTAGTCAACAAAAAAAATTATAAAGTCAATGCACTTCTGAATGCCCTGCAGGGATAATAAGGTAATAAGCACTTCTGAATGCCCTGTACCGCAGGGATAATAAAGTAAGAAGGTTTGGTTCAAAAGTTGAGAAATGATACTATTTATTATATAATAAATAAAATTAATAATATATTTTCACATACTTGTACAAAATATAAATTATTTTTAAAAACTAAAATATATTATAAAAATTTTATATTTTTAATAAAAATCTCGTTTATATCTTCAATTTTGTCATATAATTTTTTAATTAAATTAATTTATTAAAATTATATATATTAGAAATTTTATTTATTTTATATATATATTTGAGTTGCTTATATTAACAAAAACCTATAATGGCGACGATCTATTCATATCGACCAAAACCATTAAATAAAAACGCCCACATCAACCAGTTAGTAGTAACCATTGAAACCATGTAACGAATTTTAATTTTTTTATCCATATATCCACCTCCTGTCACGATAGATGGATGGATGATGATGTCCATGGTAGCGTTTGAGGGTATGGCTCTAGGTTCACTGGATTTTGAAGAAGCTATGTAGTTTGTGTTAAGGATGACGATGTCTATGGTAGCGTTAGAGGGTATGGCTCTAGGTTCACTGGATTTTGAAGAAGCTATGTAGTTTGTGTTATTGATAACATTCCATTATTGTGTTAGAGCTGATAATTTATTTATTTTCATTTAAGATTATTAATCCGCAACACTTGGCAATTCCCCGAAGATATATAGATTTTTTAAAACTTTAATTGTATTTTTAATTTGTGAATGTCGATCAAAATAGTCATTCAAGTCTTTTTAGCTAATTAAAAAAATGGAATATAATTTAAAAGAAAATTCTAAATATATATTTGAAATGATTAAATGTTTAATTTAATATAAGTATTTCAATTTGTTTATAAAATTATGGTATTTTTTATTTATTTCAATCAACTAATTAAAAGTCTCATTTATTTGAACAAAATTAATTCAGGGATCTATGGGAAAGGGAGAGGGAAAGTTAAGATAAACAAACCATTATAAATGACAAGTGGATCCTAGAGATTAGGTTTTTTTAAGATGGATGGATTCTATATAAAAAAGGAGAAGGAGAAAATGAGATTTCTTTGACTTGGGGAAAGTTATAACAAGGTAAGAAAATCTAACATAGTAGTGGGTTGAGGGCTCAGGGATAACTTGTTGCTGAGAGAACTAAAGTAGCAAAGTCTATGTTTGGATGGAGAGTCATCCCAACATATTAGTGGTAGTTAGTAGGATTGAATATGGAGCATGTCAGATCTACATCAACATTCAAGCAAGTAAGTTGATCTAGACATTCATCGAGTAAGTGATAAATTTTATTGTGGTTTGGCTTGATTATGAATATTTAGATTCTTATACCATTACACAACCATAGACATTATTTTTTTTCAACTCTTTACATGCATACTCCATGTTGCTCTTGCACTAATAAAACAATCTATTTTGATGGAATAGATACCCCTTGCCTGTAGCTCCTTTGTTGATAATGAAAATCCATAATTAATTACACTTAAAGGTGAGGTAGTGAGGTGGTCATCCCTTTTGACAAATTATCTCAAAAGTCTTTTGATGATCAAAGCTAGCTAGGTGTTAGTCCTACTTTTACCCATTGCTCATGGTTAGTTGGTTGATATATGAACTCTATCAATGGAATAAGAACTCTTTGCTTGTGGTTCTTAATCCATAGATAGTTACTGTCATATCTCCGCACATTAACCATAAATAAATAAAAGTTTAATTTACTTTTATATCAAAAATATCAACATTGTTTTAACATTGAATTAAATGCACTTGCCAGTTATGCTTTAAGTATTATTACACCAAGCGAATACATATTATGATATGTGATACATTCATTTAACATTATTATTTAATGGGATCCCAGTTGTACGCACAGCATCTTTATGGCTATTAACGAGTTGTTAAACCTAGTTCTAATTCAGTGAACTTGACCTCCCGAGCAATGGCGGGAGCAAGATTCTGGAGTCTTTCGTCTGCTCTCCAGCTGTCGGCTTCTCCTCGGGAAGATCTCCTCATCGACGATCCTTCGTGCAATAAGTTCATCCATTGGAAGCAAGGAAACACTTATCTCCATTGTCAACTAGACTATGATGTATTTTTGATGTTAAGTTTTCCGTTGACAGAGCATTCTGGTTTCCAGCTCCAAGCTTTAGATTTCACCCAGGTTCGATTCTACCACTCTGCAATGTTTGAAATTGTTCCTCCTGCACTGTTATGGTCTTGTTCAGCTGACATCCTTGATTCTTAGGTTTGCGATGAGTCACAATGGTGCTTCATCGCTTCAAAGGAGATGCTTTTTACCGCATCCCTAGTCAGGTACAGGTTTGGAGTTGAGTTTGAATATTGTTTAGTTGTATTTCTTGTCTATCACTGTGTATAATTTATTCTTATTTCTTGGCTTGCTAGGTTTCGCCAGAGGTTTTCTTGTTGCTCAAGAATGGTGGAACGATGCCTACCTCCCGGAACCCTGCCAAGGGTTGCAGACTTGTTCTTCCTTCGGCCTTCGGGTATGTGAAACTTATTCTGGGTTTTTCTTAGACTTCAGGCTTCAGCTCTTGTGGAAGTGGTTTAACAAACCATTTGGTTATATGGCTCTTGGTCTATTATAATAGTTTTCATAAGATTTTATATGTTTATTCGAGACTCTGTGTAATGAGACCCCTGTGGCTATATTCTACGAGTTCAGGTCATAGAGTAGTCGTTCTGATTATCACAGGTTTTGGGTTTTTTACTAGACTTGCTTCTTTGTAATTAAACCCTAATTGAACTTATTTAGATTGTAATTATGTTATCTAGAAATTCCTTAAAGTGTTTCATTATGAAGAAATCTTGTGCTTTATATATATATATATATATATATATATATATATATTAGAATTAACAGTAAGAGCACAACATAAAAACAACTTGAAGCAAAAATAATGTTTGGCTAGATAAATCTTCGTGGAAAAATAGAGGCTAAGTATGGGTATAAACTGACCCTTTGCATGTTTACAAACCAAGTAGCTAACACACACACACACACACACACACACATATGTGTGTGTGTGTTAGCTACTTGGTTTGTAAACATGGAAAGGGTCAGTTTATACCCTTACTTAGCCTCTATTTTTCCCACGAAGATTTATCTAGCCAAACATTATGTTTGCTTCAAGTTTTTTTTAAGTTGTGCTCTTACCGTTTAATTCTTTATTTCTGAAACAATATGGGTTTTGACCCGTGCTCCGTAGTGGCTATACAATATATGCATAAATCTTTAATACTTATTTTGTGACTTAATCTAGAAATATTGTTCATGCGAAATGCCCCTTACTTCTTTGACGTTTCAGTTCTGGTTTAGATTTTCCTAATTTATTATTGCGTCATTTGTTAGTTCTAGTTTTCCTTCTTTTTCTTAGGACAAATTCCCTTTTGCTAAGATTAAATAAGAAAATAAGGTTTGGCCCCATAACTTAATTTCTTGTACATTAGTGGTATTTCCTTGGCATCAAAGGTTTAAATCGTTGAGGAATTGTACCTTTGTTACACTGTAATGTTTATCTGTTTTGTAGTTATATTTATTTTAACAGAATTGTAAATTCCTCTGTTCTTAGTGGGTTTCTAAATAATTTTGGAAATTCTTGTTCTCATATCTTACATTACCCTTAAGGGCATTTGCATGGTAAACCCTAAAAGAATAATCCTTCTAAAAGAACTCTGCTAATCTAATCAATAGATTCACTGAGCTTTCTTTAAGGCTTACTAGTAAGTGTAGATTACTAGAATATAGTTTATAAACTTGCCTTAACTGAACCATTTATATATATTCTTCTTCAAACAGTATACATATCTCTACTTTAATAGTATAATTTACCTACAGAAAATTATAATTACTTATTTGATTTTGGTAATAATTACTGTCAACTATTTGAATCAAGATCAACTAAAAACGCCAATTTTCCTCCCAACCATGAGACTCGCTTTTAGGCCAAAGTCCCCCCGAGCTGTCACCCATATGTAGGATGTTTCCTGTAAGGCCAACAATCTTAACATATTGCAGCTATCTAGTCTTAACCAGACTTAGCTCTTGGACCCGTTTGACATATTAGCACATAAATCTCTCTTTTTCCTCTCCTTTCTTCATCTAAGGTACCAATACCCTCTAGATCTCTTTCCTTAAGAATAAATCTACAAGGAAGTAGTTAGGGATAGGTGACTGCCTATCCTAACTACCTGACATGTGAGAGTTACATGTTTGTCATTATCAAGACATTTGCCTCATGCACAATTTAATCAAAATAATAAATATATAAACTCAAATAGTAATATCCAATTTGTTTAATGTAGTAATTAAATATTTACAATTACTGGGGACATTACATATTCCCCCCCTAATATTAAACGTCTTATCGATGTTTCTCTGCTGCAAATAGATCTTGACAAGCCTCCCTCATAACCTATTCGTCCTCCCAAGTGGCCTTCTCTGGCCCAAAGTGATGCCATTGCACTTTAACTTGGGTGATAACTCGTCTCTGCAACATTACTTCTCTTTGATCGAGTATAACCTAGGGTTCGACCAAGAATTGGCCTTCCGGTTCGACCTACACATAGTAAAAGAAATTTAGTCAACTTTTTCCTTTGGCAGCCTGGCTTGGTAATTATTCATATCATATTGTATCCTTATAAATGATCTAGTTACCTGTATATCCTGCCAATTTATTATATGGTTGGGATTATATATATATATATATATATAACACAGAAACATGAAAAATGTTATACACACGTATATGGCAGGGCAAAGCAAGCTGGTAGGCCACAGGTCTAATTCGGGCCAAGATTTGTAAGGGACCACAAAATGGGGGTGCTAATTTAGCACACCCACCCAATTGCAGAGTACTCTTTTTGGCTCGTACACAAATGTAAACATGATCTCCGACTTGAAACTTCTGCAAACTTCTCTTCCGTCAACAAAATTTTTCTGTTGATCCTGAGTAGTCTTTAAATGGGAGTACACCTTCTTAACAATATCCTCCATCTCTTTTAACGTGTCAAGACCTAAAATCAACTTATCCTCCGAACCGCCCCAAATCGAGGGTGTCCTGCACCTGCATCCATATAATACTTCAAAAGGACTCATCTTCAAGGATGTATGGTAACTGTTGTTGTAAGAAAACTCTACCAAATGTATATACTCTTCCCATTTGGAAGGTTGTTGCATTACATAAGTCCACAACATATATTCCACTACTTAATTCACCTGCTTAGTCTGCCCATCCATCTGAGGGTGATAAGCAGTACTAAAATGTAATTGTGTGCCTAAACCTCCAAATAAGGCTTTCCAAAAGGATGATGCAAATTTTACATCACGATCAGAAATTATGACTCTTGGTATTCCATGTAATCTAAAGATATTTTGCATAAATATGTTAGTGATTTGAACAACCTTAAAAGTAAATTGTACAGGTATAAAGTGAGAAGACTTGCTTAGCTTATCTACTACCACCATTATTGAATCATTCTGCTTTTTAGACTTAGGTAGCCCCGTAATAAAATCAATGGAAATAGTTTCCCATTTCCATTTTGGAATAGGTAATGGGTGGAGTAACCCGGATGGGTGCTGATGTTTTGCTTTCACTTGTTGACACTCCAAATAGCAAACCAGGTACTCAACCACCTCTTTTTTCATACCGGGCTAGAAATATTCCTTTCTGAGTGTAGTGAGTAATTTCTGATATCTAGGATGGCCTGCACAAGAAATTTTGTGGTATTCGTCTGAAATTATTTGTTTAATATTTTTCTGATTTGGGACATACATTCTTCCTCTATAAATCAACATACCTTCTTGAGTTACCTCATATCCCAGCTGTTGTTTATTGCTATTCGGATTTTTAGCTTACTGCCATAAAGCTTTGTATCCAGGATCATGTATTGTTTCTTCTTTAATCTACTCTTTAAAAGTGGTATGCACCTCACTAGAAGAGACTTCATAAATGCAGTTTACTTTCCAGATTAAGGCTTCTGCAACACGATTTTCTTTTCCTTTTATGTGTTTGATGTCAAAGTTAAATTCACTCAGAAAATCGATCCGACGGGCTTGTCTAGCATTCATAGTAGGCTACTTGAAATAGCTAGTTAAACTATGATGATCTGTCATTAATAAAAACTTCTTACCCAATAAATAATGTCACCACATCTTTAATGCATGAATTATTGCCATCAGTTCCATATCGTAAGCCGAATAATTTTTCTCAAGCTCCTTAAGTTTCCGAGACTCATAAGCAATAACTTTGCCCTCCTACATTAGCATGCCACTAACACCTTCCTTGTTGGCATCTGTGCAGACGATGTATTCTTTATTTGGGTCCGCAGTAATTAGAATAGGTGCAGTAGTAAGCAAGTGCTTCAGCTGGTCAAAACTTCTTTGGCAATCCGGGTTCCAAGTGAAGGTTTTCCCTTTCTTTTGCAAAGAGGTAATGGGGTATGCCACCCTAGAGAATCCTTCAACAGACCTCCTATAGTATCCATCCAGACCCATGAATGATCTTATATTAGCTACATTCTTGGGTACTGACCATTCCATTATGGTTTTTATTTTCTTTGGGTCCACAGTTATCCCATCCCTGGTGATGATGTGCCCCAAATATTGAATTTGTTCCTTAAAGAAATCAAATTTGTTGTACTTGGCGTATAACTGGGGCTCCCTCAAAGTTTGCAAAACAATTCGTAGGTGCTCCTTATGCTCTTCAATGTTTCGTGAATAGATTAATATATCATCAATAAATATTAATACAAACTTATCCAAATATTGATGGAAAATGTTGTTCATTAGACACATAAAAGTCGCGGAAGCGTTAGTTAGCCCAAACGGTAACACAATGAACTTGTAATGGCCATAGCGAGTTCTAAAGGTTGTTTTGGCTATATATTCCTCCTTAATCCTAATATGATGGTATCATGAGCGAAGATCAATCTTCGAAAAAATCGTCGCTGCCTTTACTTTGTCAAACACTTTGTCAATACGAGGAAAAGGGTATTTATTTTTAGCTATCAAGTTGTTTAGTTGTTGATAATCCATGCATATCCGTAAGGTTCTGTCTTTCTTGACAAAGAGTACAGGGGCTCCCCAAGGTGAGACACTTGGGCGTATATAATTTTTATCAAGCAGTTCCTATAACTGCATTTTCAACTTAGCATGTTCTCGCACGCTCATACGAAAAGGGGCTCGGGATACCGGGGCATCTCTTGGAATCAACTCAATAGTAAAATCTATATTCCTCTTTGGAGGCAGTCCCAGAATCTCCTCGGGAAATACATCTGGAAAATTTTATACCAAGGGTATATTTTCTAGCGTCCCAGATTTTTCTGTTGAGTTGACATACCCCACCTGTATGGCATAAATCTGACATCCCTTTCTAATACATTTTGCTAATTGAGAGGCTGTTACATGTCTTATTTTTATATGTGTTATTCATTTTATGTTTAGATGAGGCGTAATATTTAAAATAAACATATATTAATAGCACACAAATATTTTAAAGCCAACCATAAAAATTTATTTCAATGTACATATTAAATACCATAACTTTATATCAGTTTTATATAGAGAAAAATAAAATCATTTAAATTATTAATTTTTAGATATTTTCGCTTTTGATTGTTTGGGAGATGTGTAATTTATTCTTCTTAATACTGGGTTTATATATAACATTTAAGAAATGTTAATAACAGAAAAATGGTCAATATATATTATAATAAAATATTTCAATATACATGCTAAGTAAAAGGTTTCAACATCAAATGAGAGAGAGTTCTTATTCCATTAATAAGTGTTTTTAATTAAAGGTACAAGAAAGATTTTTAATTTCTTCAATGTTTAATATGGAGTTGACACGTTATATATATATATATATATAAATATATTGGCAGACTTAAAACATAAATAAAATATTTGAATGCCAATTATACCTATATTATATAAAATAAGTGAAAGTAAACACATTCTTATAGTTAAAAAACATTGTATTAGCATGTTTCTCTAAATCAACATAGATTTATCTTAATTTCATATTTTACCAAGAGTCTAAAAGAATCAAATCTTTAGAGGTGCAAAGTTTTCCTTAAGTTTTGCACTCATAAAGATGTTTGTATTTATAGATTTAATCTGGTACATCTAAAGTTAAGATGAATCCATATTGATATTAAATACAATTAATCCATGTTGATATTAACTACAATTAAAAATAACAAACTAGATTACAAGGAGAAAGGGATGAACCAGAGGACCCGACGCGTCGGGAGCTGCAAAAGAATTTCGCTTCTGGTAACAAGGATATCCCATTGCATGGGGGCGAGGAGGCTGAACCATAGCCGCATCTACCCCCAGTTTCGAGCCTCTGCTTCATGGCCGGGATCCGATGGATTTCGCTGCTGTAGACGGTGCAAGTTGGCAGCGTGCTAGCTTGTCTTTTGTCAAGATTTGGAGTGTTGAGGGAACATGGGTGTGGAGGACCTAGCCGGCATTGTTCTTGTTTCGAGCTGCTGCAACTTGGTTGGGTCTCTTGGGGCTTCTGATGGTTGCTGTGGAAGATCAGTGGCGGTTTGTTTTTTTTCTCTGGTTTGTCTGATACATGAGGAGAGTTTGAGGGGACGGGGGAGGAGCGGCTACCCTGGTTGCCTTTTCCCCATTTCGTGCCTTTCTTTCTTGTCCTGGCTTCCGGGGTTTGAGCTTACCTGTTACAGATTCTTTTTTCAGGAGTTCTCGTTTTCGCTTGTGGTGGTCTGGTGTCGGGTGTGTTGTTCGTGGTCCAGGTGGTTCTGCCGTCTTTTCCATGGGCGCTCTCTTGGGGTTGCACCACTTTTTTGTTGTTGTTGTTGTGTTTGTAGTGGGTATGGGGTTACTTTGTTTCCCTCTACTGGACTGTTTCGGGGCTCATTTTTCTGGGTAGACTATGACTAGTTTACTCAGGGTTTTGACTATCTGGCCTTGGCGGGCATATGTACCTATCACGATTTTTCCTGATAATGTTTTTGCCCCTTTAGGGTTTTTGGGAACCTATTTTTGCAGGATTTTTGGGGTTTTCATACCTTTTTTTTTTTTTTTTTTTCTTTGAAGCT
>APFE031397086.1:121337-133587 GCA_000404065.3 Pinus taeda | reverse complement strand
TCGATTTTTGGAATATGGTGAGTCTTCGATCCAAAATTAGCATCTATGGAATCATGGTTAACATTTCTTTTATTCTCATCATGAGTTTCCTTTAGTACCCTTTCACCCTTAGTGCCCATTTCTTGTAGCAACTTATTCATATTTATCTTCAATTTGTCCATGTCTGTCTTCAAATCTATCTTCCACATCAATCATCTTAGCTTCTACGCCTTTCTTTAAATAGTCCATCTTAGCTTCTACACCTTTCTTTAAACCATCCATCTTAGATTCTATTCCTTTTTGTGTTAGGGACAGTTGTTGCACTTGGTCTTGTAATTTTGATATATCATGTTGCATTTCTTCCTCTTCTTCATGAGTCATGCTAGAGCTTTCAAGTTCCTTACTAGGTGTTTGCATTATCTTTCCTCGGGGCATCAGTTACCGATAATAATTCTCTACTATGCCCTTTGAATTACTTCAATATAAATTTTCAAACCAAGCTTAAGCAAAAAATTAAGAAAATCTACACACCTTTTTTCACTTTTTAGGAACTTGATATTGCCTCTGATGTATTTTTGTACTTTCTGATCATCTAGTTCTGAATGTGTGACCTGTAGTAGCCCTCAGTGTCCTCTTTCCAATGCTACAAGGAAGAGTTATGCGAAATCTCCCACAGTGACTTGATTATAGACTAGCTCAGTAGAGAGAACTTGTATGATGCTCCTCGAGTCACTGTTTCTACCTTTGGATCTAAAAAATGCATAAAAGAAACTACAGTCCGTCCTCTTTTTGTACCTTCTTATGAAATTTCAATCTGATCCCCAGAGAGAAAGTTATGACGATTTTCCCCAGGTCACCGGTTTGGAATGTAATTCAGGAGTCCGCAAAAATACCAACTTCCTTAGATCATATCTCCGCAAATAGAGCGTAAAAAGCTCTGAAATTCAGACCCAAGATTCAGAGCAATTTCTTCTCAAATGGGTTTTTTTTTGTGACTTGTGAAACCTCACAGAAAAAAGTTATACCGAAAATGCTACGATGACCTGTTTGGAGCAACAAAACCCTTGAATCCAAAGCTCTGATACCAAATGCTATGAAACCAGCTCAAGAAAAGATAGAAAAGATAAATCAACGCCTTATAATTCAGCCTCTTCGAGGGGGAAACCTCCTTTACATTACATAAATGAATAATTCTTTGATGATTCAAATGACAAAACCTCCTTTTATATATAGGAGTCTAAGGAGTCACAATATAAACCAGCCGACCTAACAATAATAATATAAAGCCACAAAAATAACAATAGAGGGATTCTATGGGGCACAGTAATAACAATATGGGGGCAATAGGGGCACAACAATATTAATAAGGGGTATAACTATAATAATAATGGGGTAATCACTAGTATTATAGGGACCCAACAGTATACCTTTGGTTAGCCATTTCAAATTAAGTATGGAGTGTCCCGAGACTCAGGAAGAAATGGCTCATATGTCTAAAGTTCCATATGCATCAATAGTTGGAAGTTTAATGTATGTAATGGTCTGCACAAGGCCTAATATTGCACATGTTGTGGGAGTTGTAAGCAAGTACATGAACAATCCAGGAAAAGAACATTGGATGGATGGCGGTGAAGTGGATTCTCAAGTATTTGAGAGGTACCATAAATCAAGCATTATGCTTTGGTGGTTCAAACATTGTTCTATAGGGATATGTTGATGCAGATATGGCGGGTAATAGAGATAACAGGAGAAGCACAACAGGGTATGTGTTTACTGTAGGTGGAACAACTGTCAGTTGAGTCTCAAAACTGCAAAGTGTTGTTGCACTCTCAACAACAGAAGTAGTGTATGTTGCTGCTACAAAGGCTAGTAAAAAAATGATTTGGTTACAAAGGTTTCTGGATGAATTGGGTAAGAAGTAGGAGTTGGGCAAGTTATATAGTGACAGCCTGAGTGCCATACATCTTGCAAAGAACTCTGCGTTTCATTCCATGACTAAAGATATACAGCTCGAGTACCATTTCATACGGTCAACGTTGGAAGATGGACAATTGAAGCTAGAAAAGATACACACTAGCCAGAATTCTGCAGATTTGTTAACAAAAGTTGTAACTAGGGAGAAACTGAGAATTTTCTCAGTTTCATTGGTCTTCGAGTATGATGAAGAAGATGAGAAACAATTAGGTCCAAAGTGGATTCATTGTCTAGCAAATGAAGCAGCGGTGGAGTTGCTATAATCAATCTCCAAGAGGGAGATTGTTGGGTGTGGAGCCTGATTATATTCTGTATTCTAAGGTATCGCCGCATTGGACCCCAGTTCGTAATGGGGCGGCAATGCCGCCTGTAAAATATTCGTTGCATGGGGGGCGGCTGTGACCTTTGGGGGTCCCCCCTGGCGGGGGGATCGGGGGCAGCGTCCCCAAAGCTAAGAATAGATGTAAAATTGCCTTGTAAAATGTTGTAATTTTATAGTCAATCTGGGCCATTCAATAGGCGGAGATTTGACGGTAGAAGTTATTTTTAATTTAGGGTTTTTTGCCGTAGAATGCAGCCCCTCGCTATATATGAGGAAATTGTATTGCGTCTATGTATTTCTATATTCTGAGTGAGGAAGAGAGAGGAGATTGAGAGCGAAGAGGGAATTACAACGGATCCGCTGTAGATTGTATCTTTTCAGTTTGCTGGATAATATAAAAAGGAACTGGTTGTTTCTCCGTGGACGTAGTCCAAACTAGGTGAACCACGTATATCTGTGTCTCTCTTGTTTTATGCGTTTTCTGTGTTTATATTTCTGCAATATTTTGTGTGTTCCATTGCTCTGTAATATTTAATTTTCTAACATATATGGAGTTTGGTCCTAACCCCACCCCCCTAGGTGCAGGTTTTCCCAACTAAGATGGAGTAGTATTTTGGTGTAAGGACATACGACAAGGCATGCAGTAGAACATTAAGTTTACCCCACCGTCTACACACAAAATTGTGAATAATATCATACAAGTTGGGATCTTTTTGCTGAAAAGTAGAAAATAATTTGCCCCAACATGTTATTCCTGTACTCATACACCTCCCCAATCACTGGAGCATCTATATTTGCAAAATGAATCATGTTATAAATGGGCTTGGTGTATTGAAAAACATCCCTCACACGTGCCCAAAACAGACCATCAAGAGCGATCTCCTCCACCTCTTCGAAAATCAGGGGCGATTGAAGCCTTGTCCTTTAATACCTGCCAACGTTGACTTGATACCATGTTAGCCAATGACTCTCTTACCTTCAAAAGGCACTTGAAGGTGAGGTAATAACTAGCAATTCTTGTCTTCACAATCTTCAACTACTCCAAACTTGAGTGACCGCAGAAAAGCCCATACGTATTGCTATGATTGGTAGTAAATTTTATCATTCTCTTACCTCTCTTGAACAAATCACCAATCCATCCATATTGAGGTTGTTTGTTCTTAATAATATCATGCATTAAAAGGTTCATTGTGTGAACCAAACACCCAAACCAAAATATGTTGGGGTATTTATCCTTAATGATTGCTCCTGTTGCCTTACAATCATAAGCATTATCAGTGATGACTTGGATGACATTGTATGGCCTAATACTTTGAATTGTTTGAAGTAATGGTTTTGCAATGTTGATGGCGGTCTTGAACTTTTCTGAGTAATCATATGCTGAAAGGAAGATTGAACCACTAGCAGATGTTAGTTTTTGTAGCATTGGAGGTGTTCTAGTTTTGAAACTTTGTGGAGAGACTAAAACACATGAGATCTCCAAAACCCAGAATTATTTTCGGAAATTCCACCTAGAAGTGTCTCAACTAGGTTATTAGCCTATTTTTAATTAATTCCTAAGTCCAAACTTAGGAAATGGGGTTAATTAATCATAATTAATTGAGATAAGGTGTGAATCATCTAGAAACTCACACATATCAACAAGAAATTAATATGGGCCCTTGATTAAGTTTTAATCTTGGTCGTTGTAGGTCCAACAAAAGGTTATAAGAAGAAGTTGATGGGTAGATGGTGAACACACTTGAGACACTTGTGGAGTTCGATTTTTAGAGAGGAGCAGTAGTTGTCGGAAAGCCAGAGAAGGAAGCAGAGACAGTGAGGCCGGAGGAAGTTTTCCAGATTCGATGTAGTGCATTGCAGAGAAAGGCCGAGATTTCTCCAGGAGGTCACGCAGACCCTCAAAGTGCAGTTCGATTTTTGCTAAGGGGAAGACGTCTTCAGTTCCAGAGTCCGGGAAAAGGTTCCAAAGTGTCGGAGAAGCATTTTCCTAGTTAGTAGCAGGCATGACGACTTGATTAGCAAAAGATTTGGGCAGCACATGTGGCAGGCAACTTCAAGTTGACACAAAGCCTACGCAGGCCCAGTTGGACGACTAGCTTTTCAGTAACAGTCAAGTGCCGAGATTGCTTGGTGTGAGAGTAATTTCCCTCAAGATATTTTTGCTAGTATTTTCTATGTAGGATTTGCCAGTTTTCTACATCCAGATTGTACTCAAAATTTCTCACTGCTGCATAATAATAAAAGCCCTCAATTGTTGCACCAGTTTTCCCAAGTTGGATTTTTCCGGGGACATTTGTGAAAAACAACTCTGTCAAATTTTATGTGTGTGTGTGTGTGCTAGTATTTTCTCAGTTTCCAATGCTATGTTCTTCCGTAGTTTATTTGTGAAGGTTGCAGCATAAATTATTTGGTATTACCGTAGCAGATAAATTGTTAAATTAAATTAACAATTAGAAAAATAATTTCCAGTTGTTGCAATACGATTTCAGTAGTGAAAGTTTCACATAGTATGAGAGCGTGGGTGATTAGTTAGCAATCTTAGAAGCAGAGTAGGGAATTTCACTGTTCAGAGGGAGCAACATGCAGTACGAATTGCTGGGGCAAGGGTTTGATTTTTAGTTGCAGGTTGGAAAAAAAGTTGATTTGCCCAAAATAGTGATTCAAGTAGTCAGAGGGAGCAACTGCTTGGTTCGAGGGATGGTATTTCATGGGAAACCCCGATTTTGGTTGTGTGGTCTCGTTCCCTTATCCGCTTATATTATCTTTTTTTTTTTTTTTTTTTTTTTTTTCATTCATTTTTACCCCATTCATCATTTCTCTTACCTGGGTCCACATTCCTCCACCGGGTCCACATAGGGTTAGCATGCCCCTTCCCTTTGCCCACACCTTGGGTCATGGCCTGGAATGAAGCCCGAAGGTTGATGCAGCTAAAATGAAAGATAAAAGCATATATGGCCACATTCAATAGGAAAATGTACCACAAAATGCAAAAGATGGTCGGGACAAACACATTTAGCACATGGGCAAAAGCAGTGTTGTGGGGGAGCGCCCCCCCACCCCCTCGCCCCGATCCCACTTCTAATCTGCGCTCCGGGCGGGAGCGACTTGGGAGCACGCTCCCGAAATTGCTCTCTAGTAGTGTTGTGGGGGAGCATCTCCCCCCCCCGATCCCGCTCCCAATCCGCGCTCTGGGCGGGAGTGACTCGGGGGCATGCTCCTGAAATCACTCCCGAAAAGGGAGCGATTTCGGGAGTGCACTCCCTAAAAAAATTTGTGCTTTTTGCCTATTTCCGAATTGACTTAGGAGTGTCGCTCCCGTCGCTCCGGGAGCGTTTTTTACAACCCGGGAGCGGTTGGGGAATGATCGCTCTCTACTGCTCTTGGGTTATAAAAATTGCTCTCGACAGTGGTGAGTGACACCTGAAAAAAAATTGCACGGGAAAAAAATACGGCAAGAAAAAAAACGACGATAGGAAAATAATGGGAGGGAAGGGATGGAGGGAAGGAAGGGAAGGAGGGAGGGAATATAAATAAACCCTCCCTCAAATGAATTTCATTATTTGAGAAATTGAGAGAGTGAGAGTGAGAGTGAGAGCAAGAGAGAGCAAGAGAGAGTGAGGGGCAAGAGAGAGCAAGTGAGAGTGCGAGTAAGAGAGAGCGAGGAGCAAGGAGCAAGAGAAAGCAAGGAGCAAGGGGAGATTGAAGAGCTTACAAGAGCTCGCAAGGGGAGATTGGAGGCTAAAGAGGTAGGCTCTACACTCTATTCTAGTAATTTTTTTTATTGTTCATTCCTAAATAAATAAATAATTTTTTTCTCTATTTCCCATTCCATTTTTTTGCAGATTGAAAACTTCAAATTTCAAACATCATGGTTATATTTCTTGGCATTTTCTTCTTCTTGGTTCCTTTTTTGGTTATTATGGTGTTGGAGAGTAGAAAAATGAGGGTTGAAAATGAAGAAGGGGATGAAGAAGTGGGTCATAGTGGATTTGATGAAAACCCTGGAGAGGAGTACTTTGGTAAGGAGCTGGAGGAGAGTGAACATGAGTCAGCTCAAAAAACTAAACAAGACCAAACCCCATTGTGGAAATATGTTAATAGGCCTGAAGCAGGGAAAGGGGGTGGAACCAATGTTTTAAAACTCCGACTCCGACTCCAACTCGGCCGAGGGTCGACTCCGACTCCGACTCCGACTCGGTATCGACTCGGCCAGCTCGATTTCAATGACTCAGTCATTGTAAAAAATACATTAAATATTTATTTTTTATAAAAACACATAATTTTAAAGATTTTCGTTCATGTTTCCAAACACACAGCATTAAAATATAGATAGAAGACAACATATGATCAAAGTAGGCTCATTAATATATCCATTATATCAAAATGACACCCAGTGCATTGTCCAATACATACACGATGATGATATAGAGATCAAAACAAAAACACATAACCAAGGAGGCTATAAATGGCCTCTACAACAAAAGTCTATGACTAGTACTACTGGCTACTGCTAGAGTTGCCAACATCATTTGGCTCAATGTTACTTGGGAGCAGGAGCGAAAGTAGGGAGCGAGAGTGAAAACGGGAGTGGGAGCGACATTTTCAAAAGCTCCTCGTTTGGGAGCGAATCCCAGAGGAGTTCGACAACCAATGTCACTAACATCAAGGTACATAGAGGGATTGGTGCTCTTGATTAAATACGAGTTCCATACCCTAATACATGACAAAATTTAATGGAAACATTGCAATCCTTCAATCCTGAAATCCTGAAAAACTGTTAAGTCTGTTGGATTTTGAATGAAATCTAAAATTCTACTTTCTCCATATGAAATCCAATGAGGCCGAAACCACTCTCAAACATCCTGAGTCATTTCATGGTAATGTTAAAAATTTAAGTAAAAGGATGAAAATGAAGATTAAGGAAAATGTCACTTTTACTTTAAGAATTTAACATTACCATGAAATTTGAATAGCATATCAAGAGTAGAGAGCATTTGAGTGTGTCAAATAGGGTTTGGGAGGGGGAAATGGACCCCAAATAACATTTAACTAATTGATAAAACACATTGGAGTCCAAACCAATCAGCAAACACTTGAAAATTTCATTAAAAAAATGTCAAATCGCTGTTTTGATGGGGTTACAGGCCACTAGTTATGACTTGTCCGAGTCAATACGGAAACGGCCAAGTTGGCCGAGTCAGCCATGACTCGGCCGAGTCATTCAATGACTCGGCCGAGTCATTCAATGACTCGGCCGAATCATGGTTGACTCGGCCTACCGAACCGTTTCCTCCACCGAGTCACATTTCTGGGCAATGAAACGGATCAACTCGGCCGTTTCCGTTTCGAATCGGCCGAATATTAAAACTATGGGTGGAACCACTATATTTCATTGCCCCCATTGCAACAATAATTACACAGGCTCATACACCTATGCCAGAAAGCATCTCTGTGGGAAAAGGCCATGGGATGGAGATAAACAAATAGGAATCAAAACTTGTATAGGTGTGTCAGCAACAGATAGAGCCAAACACATAAGGGAAGAGGAGGAAGCCCAATACAATTCTAAAAAATCAAAGGGTTTCTTTGAACCAAGCTCACAATCACATGCACAAAGAACTCTGTCAACATCCTTCCATGGCAGTGGATATGGAGGCACAGGGTCACCAAGTTTAAGGCGTAGAAGCATATCAGATTTCCTTGATGAAGGGTGTAGGAATGATGTGGGATACCATTGAATGTTCTTCGCTCACCTTATTGGCATGAAATGGTTTCTGCCATAAATGATGCCCCTAAAGGTTACAAGAGCCTTGGGTATGACAAGGCTAGAACCGTTGGACTTGATCATGAAAAAGCAAAAATATCACATTCTTTGAGTAGAATGACAAGTTCTTGGACTGACCATGGGGTGTTCATTGTATTTTATGGATGGACAAATGTAAAAGGCAAGCCATTGATAAGTGTTCTTGCTGTGTCTGTTAGTGGTGCCATCTTTGTTTCAGCATATGATTACTCATACAAGTTCAAGACCAACATCAACATTGTAGAACCATTATTGAAACAATTCACTGTATTGGGCCATACAATGTCATCCAATTCATCACTGATAATGATCCTAATTGTAAGGCAGCGGGAGCAATTATTGAGGATAAATACCCCAACATATTTTGGTCTGGGTGTTTGGTTCACACAATGAACCTTTTGATGCATAATATTGTTAAGAACAAAAACCAACAATACAAACGGATTGGTGATTTGTACAAGAGAGGCAAAGAAATGAGAAAATTTATTACAAATCATAGCAATACCCATGGCATTTTCCGCAGTCACTCAAGATTGGAGTTGCTGAAGATTGCGAGGACTAGATTTGGTAGCTATTACCTCACCTTCAGGCGCTTTTTGAAGGTAAGAGAGTCATTGGATAGCATGGTATCAAGTCCACACTGGTAGGTATTAAAGGAAAGGGCTACAAATGCAGTTGACAGGCAAGGTTTTGAATAGGTGGAGGAGATCGCTCTTGATGGTATGTTTTGGGCACGTGTGAGGTAAGAATTGGATTTCACCAAGCCCGTTTATCACATGATTCAGTTTGCAGATACAGATAAACCAGTGATTGGGGAGGTGTATGAGCAGATGGATACCATGTTGGGGCAGATAAAAAGATATTGTTCATAAAAATGATCCCAACTTGTATACACTGATTCACAATTGTGTGTGTACATAGTGGGATAAACTTAATGTTCCACTACATGCCTTGGCATATATCCTTACGCCAAAATACTACTCTGCATCTTGGTTGGGCCAACCTGCACTAGCGGGTGGGGTTAGGGTCAAACCCCATATAGATGAACATGTATCTACAGGATATTTGCAAGCATTAGACAAGTTGATACTTGACAGGGAGGAATGTGCTAGTTTGCGTCTTGAACTAGACAGATACTTCAGTTGCACTAGTTTGTTTGGTACCTTCCATGCAATGGAAGATAAAGACAGATTTGATGCTCTCACATGGTGGGAAGCATATGGCACAAGGGACTTTTGCCAAAATTGACAAAAAGAGTTCTCTCATGGGTTGTAAATACTTCTTCTGCAGAGAGGTGTTGGAGCACCTACAGCTTCATATATAATGTGAAAAGAAACAGATTCAATGAAAACTAGGCATAAAGCTTGGTTTATGTGCACTACAACTTGAGGTTGAGTTATTACTGTGATTGGGCTTATGAGGATCCAACATATAAAATTGGGACAACCACCCAGAGGATGATAATTTGGAGGATGGCACTATACATCTTGAAGAATTGGAAGCAGAACTTATGAGAGAGGAAGATGACGCAAAAACCATGCCACCTCCACCATCCACTAGCAATGTTCGCATTTCGAGTCTTGTTCCTTTATTGTTGCCGCCTCCATCTACACCCTCACGTGGAGGGCATGTGCATTTTGGTTCTGGTCGTCGGTTTGTGCGGGAGGAGACTCCTAGAAGACCACCACTACCTGCTCATACATCAGACATTTCTCGTGGCAAGGGCCACATGAAGTAGTAGATAATAGATTTACTTGTCTTTTCTAGTTTCTACTAGTTTTCATAACTATTGACAGTTGACTCTTTCATATTTATTATGATATTTTTTGTAAACAATATATGACAATTTAAGTTTGAAGTTTGAAGTTGGCAATTATAACTCATTGGTAATGAATTATGAATATCATGCTTCGTGAAAGTTGTTTCATTTCATTTCATTTTATAACATTTCATTTCATGTTAGATAATATTTGTTGTAATGGTTAAACTTAGCTTACAAGTACAACTTTGGTGATCAATGATGATAAATGTTATATATTGAAATTTTGAATTTTCAATTTTGAAAGCTTGAAATTGAAACTTTAAGATTGATGAATCATGATTCATGAAACTCAATATGTTGTATGTTACTAACTTGTGGACGTGGTTGATGAAGATTATAACTTCTAGATGATTGTATGGTTCAATGATCAATCTATGTTTTTTATATCTAATTCATCATTCTACATGATTTGTTTGACATATATGTATCAAAATATAAAAGACGCTCCGGGATTCGCTCCCAAACCGGGAGCTTTTGAAAATATCACTCTTGCACCCATTTTCGCTCCCGCTCCCAAGTAACACTGGGCAAAAGCAATACATGACCACTACCCCATCATCATGGGCATCACCCTGGTTCCTATAGTTTCTATGAGCCTTCTTCATCATATAGGAACCCATGATTGTCCCAACCCCTGGTGGGCAATGAAACGCCCCACCTTAAAGGGGGAAATTCACTGCTATACCTTATACATCATGCTCTAACCCCTTGAGCCCTGAGCAGTTAATCAAAGAAAATCATAAAAAGGCAAAAGACATTAAAGAAGGGTGAAAAAATCAAGGCCGGGGCACCTCATGTACCACGATTGCTCCCTCCTACACATTATAACTCCAAGTGTGGGCTTCCCTCTTATTAGCTACCCTTGTACTCCAGCATGTGACCCAGGTTTGCCCCTTCTCATTCCCTACTCCATTCATCAATGTGTCACATGCCACCACCTCTTAAAGGATGTACCTTGACTATATTATCCCTTTTAGAAGTAGAAACCACATAATAGGATTATCGGTTAACTCCGTTTGGAGTTTAGGAGACATTGGCACATCTCGAAGCCCATTATTGAAAGGCAAACCATTATGAACTCCCACCTATGGTCCATGATTAGGGAAGCTTATCTACTCGATTTCTTTGATGATTGTTGTATTGGAAGATTGGGGACATATTGGATCTTATGTAGGATTGCAGATGGTTTCCATCTTGGGTTTGGTCTCCCTATACAGGGTCCTAATCCTCCAGAGGGCTACATTGGCACATGTTGGGTGAGTGTTGAGAGCCATGGGCCTCCATAGCATCAGATTGCACTCCATGGATCCCCACAGCTATTCAGAGATTGCTCGTGGTTCACATATTGGACAAGGATGATGCACCTGATCCATCATGCCCAACCAACCCCAGATCTACACCATACACTTGGCAGATGATCCAAGACTTGCGTGATAATGTGGCATCACCTACACCATCATCCTAGCCCTTGCAGGTGACCTACAAACATTTTCGATTTGTTTGGAGACCCATGAGGACATTTGTGTGCCCCCACATGTCATTTGGAGCACCACAGGTTATTACGAGGGGTCAACCCCTTGTGCATTGCTTTTGAGTGTCCTATTCTTCATTATGGACCCATGGACCTCATTAGGCCTTTTAAGGCCGTACCACATGCATAGATTATTATTTGACCTCTTGAGAGGCTTGTCTTTTCGTTTATGACCTAGTTTGGCGGGCTTGCCACCAAGAGCTGTATTATTAGAACATTATTTTATTTTTGGGGCTTATGTAGGCCAAGGAGGCTAATTCGAACTCCTAATTTGTGTATAAATACAAGTGAGATAAGTTCATTTCTCATCATCACTTTGGTTTTGGATCTCTTATCTCTCTCTTGAGATTTTCTCACTTTTTCTAAGGATGAATTGGAGCTTTATGGATGAGTTGGAGCTTTATGGATGAGTTTTGATGTGTGGATATTGGTCTATCTTTTCTTGGAGCTTCTTTATTGACAATTGTGAATTGTTGGATATACTCTATTACATGTAAGTATGCACTTTTTGATGTTATTCTTGTTTATTTTTGTCATATATGTTAGATTGAGATTTTCGTTGTTCTAGGGCTAATTGTTGCATGCATTTACTGCGTAATATTGTGGAATTTGTCTCTATTATAGCATCGTTCAATGTATGGGCCATGTAATAGGAGAGAAATATCCTAGGGGTAAGCCTTGACCTTCACAAGCCATTCCTCTTGCACATCGAAGTATAAAAGCTGCAAGGTTGCTTCTTCTTGACCTAGAAGGCAATCGAAGTAATCTTGAGGCTTCCTTGACTAAGAACCAAGAAATCCTACTCTTACTCAACATATA
>APFE031397086.1:84454-110972 GCA_000404065.3 Pinus taeda | reverse complement strand
CTTACACCCACTAGATTATCGATATGTAATTTCGGTAATTTTGATTTCAAAAGATATTTTAAAGAAATGCAATGATTTCATTTGTGTATTCAATAAACACAAGATTTTATAATTGAGTAAAATATTTGCCATGCCTGGTGAGAGATTCGCCAAAAAATTATATATACGTATCATATTATTGATAAAATCGCCTTCCATTTTTCCTATATAACATGGAGATTCGCCCATTTATTATACATGTAAATTTAGGGGGGGTTCTTAAAATTTTCCCTGGTCAACAACACAGAGGACTGATGTAGTGGATCAATGTAATACTTCTATTGAGAAGTATTTCTAGAGCACATTCCTCGCTAAGAGGGAGTGTTGATTTTGGGTAGCATCAGATGTGTTGTAGCTACGAAATTTTTGAAGGCGTTAGGACACATGAGATCTCCAAAACCTAGAAATTGTTTGGAGAAATTCCACCCGGATGAGGAGTTATTAAAATAATTAATATTTTTAATGGGTTCCTAAGTCTAAACTTAGGAAAATAAAAATATTAATGGGTATTAATAAGAATATGGGTGAGAAACTTCTAATTGACGAGGATCAATTTAGTTTTAATCATAGCTGTTGATTAGGGACTTAATCTCGGCTGTTGATTCATCAACAGGAAAAGTATAAGAGGGGGATTGAGGATCAGTTGGAGATACACCATATTGATCAGTCAGTTCGATTTTTTTGGGGCGTGGTTTGCTGAGAAAATCGAATAGGTGATCTGAGTTGCAGCAGAGGGGCAGGGATTGTTGGGGTTGGAGGATCTTCTCCGGGACCCCGAATACTCAGCAGAGAGAGGCAGATATATGCCAGAGGAGGCAGCGCAAACCAAGGGAGGTTGATGCTGGGCCAGGAGGGCTCACGCATTGCTTAACGCAGTGCCCGCGTAGGGGAAGAGCTGCCCTCCTCCAGAAGCCTGAATTCAGCTGGGGAGCAGCAGGATCAGCCGAGAAGGCTGACGTCAGAGCTCCAGGAGGCAGAGGAGGCAGCGCAGAGTTGACGCAGTGTCTCAAACTGCTCCACGCAGGCCCATACAGCTATTGCGAAGGGGAAACACAGTTGTAGCTGGGGATAGTTCAGTTGTCGGATCGGAGGGATTTTGCCTGGTGAAGTGAGGTAATCTCACTTAGGATTCTGCCAGAATATTTTATCTTTGTGACTGGATAGCCGAGAGGGCACCCAGAGTTGTATTTAGAAGTACTGCTTAATAATAGAAAACCCTCATATCTGCTGCATCGGTTTTCCCGCATTGGATTTTTCAGTGGACGTGTTAAAAAATAACAGTGTCCCTTTTGTGTTTCTCTCATATTTGTTTCAGTTTATGATCTGTATGTCAATGTAGTTTGCTGTAGTGTTTTTCATCACTATTTATTAATTAAATAACTTGTTGAATGTAATAACAAGTAGGAGATGATAAACTAGTGATTGCAATAGGATTTCTGATGTGTAGATTCATAAATTTTCACAATAGGGTCAAGACAACATCTTCAAGTGAAATTCTTTCCTTGATCCTTTCCCCACCTTGTCTAGGGTAAGAATATCATTGGGTGCTTCATACTTTTCTCATACCCTAAACCGGGTCCACTTAGCATTGTGTGGTCCTGCTCCTTTAAAGGGGGGAATTCACTGTTATACCTTATACATCATGCTCTAACCCCTTGAGCCTTGAGAAATTAATCAAAGAAAACCATAAAAATTCAAAAGGCATTAAAGAAGGGTGAAAAAATCAAGGCCAAGGCACCTCATGTACCACGATTGCTCCCTCATACACATTATAAACCCAAGTGTGGGCTTCCCTCTTATTAGCTACCCTTGCACTCCAACATGTGACCTGGGGTTGCCCCTTCTCATTCCCTACTCCATTCATCTATCTGTCACATGCCACCATCTCTTAAAGGATGTACTTTGACTATATTATCCCTTTAGAAGTAGAAACCGCCTAATAGGATCATTGGTTAACCCCATTTGGAGTTTAGGAGACATTGGCACATCCTAAAGCCCATTATGAACTCCCACCTGTGGTCCATGATTAGGTGAGCTTATTTAATCGATTTCTTTAATGACTACTTGTATTGGAAGACTAGGGGACACATTGGATCTTATCCAGAATCGCAGATGGTTTCCATCTTGGGTTTGGTCTCCTTATACGAGGTCTTAATCCTCCAGAGGGCTACATTGGCACATGTACGGTGAGCGTTGACAACCATGATCCTCCACAACAACATATTGCACTCCATGGATCCCCACAACCATTCAAATATTTCTCGTGGTTCACTTATTGGACGAGGAGGATGCACCTGATCCATCAGGCCTAACTAGCCCCAAATCTACAACATACACTTGGCAGATGATCCAAGACTTGCGCAATGATGTGGCATCACCTATACCATCATCCTAGCCCTTGCAGGCGACCTACAGGCAACTTAAATTTGTTTGGAGACCCATGAGGACACTTGTGTGCCCTCACATGTCATTTGGAGCACCATAGGTTATTACGAGGGGCCAAACCCTTGTCTATTGGCTGCTTTTGAGGTTCCTATTCTTCATTATGGCACCCATGGACCTCATTAGGCCTCTTACAGGGCCCTATGACATGCATAGATTATTATTTGACCTCTTGAGAGGCTTATCTTTTCATTTAGGAGCTAGTTTAGTGGGCTTGTCACCAAGATTTGTATTATTAGAACGCTATTTTATTTCTGGGGCTTATGTAGGCCAAGGAGGCTAATTCAAACTCGTAAGTTGTGTATAAATACAAGTGAGATGAGCTCATTTCTCATCATCACTTTGGTTTTGGATCTCTTATCTCTCTCTTGAGATTTTCACACTTTTTCTAAGGATGAATTAGAGCTTTATGGATGAGTTTTGATGTGTGGATATCGGTCTATCTTCTCTTGGAGCTTTTTTATTGTCAATTGTGAATGGTTGGATATAATCTATTACATGTAAGTATGCACCTTTTGATGTTATTCGTGTTTACTTTTTTCATATATGTTGGATTGGGGTTTTCGCTATTCTAGGGCTAATTGCTGCATGCATTTACTGCTTAATATCTTGGAATTTGTCTCTATTATAGCATCTTTCAATGTATGGGCCATGTAATAGGAGCGAAATCTCCTAGGGGTAAAATTTGACCTTGACAAGCCATTCCTCTTGCACATCGAAGTATAAAAGTTGTAAGGTTGCTTCTTCTTGACCTAAAAGGCGATTGAAGTGATCTTGAGGCCTCCTTACCTAGGAACCAAGAAATCCTACTCTTACTCAACATATACTCCATTCTCCCAAAGATTAAGGCACTGATCTACCAAGGGTGGTCACTAAAATCCATATTTTCTCACATCCTTCTGGGACTAGTGTTAAAATTGGCAACTAGGGTCAAACTCCATGCAGGTCATCTTATTTATGGCAGCTAATATTTTTATTGGATCCCTCTCATCGAAAGGTGTAGGATTGATCTAAAGATCATCCCATTCTGATAAGTATTTATGAAGTTATGAATCTATTTATATTATATGACAAATCGTCAAGTCGTCTAGCATCTTATGTAGGCTCGGAAGCCCAATAGTCATGTACATTCATCATTTACGTTGTAGTCTAAATAAGAGAGGACTTGAAGTCATTTGAGATACATTCTTCATGTGATCTCCTCTCCACGTTTTGGGTTTTTGGAGGAGAGACACTAGGTGAAGAATGCCCTAGCTGCAGATGATGCCCTAGTTTATACGCAGATGATGCCCTACCTTATACGCTGAAATGGAGATACCTCATAGGCTGGAATGGAAGACCTTATACACTGAAATGGAGATACCTCATACACTGGAATGGAAGACCTTATACGCTGAAATGGAGATACCTCATACGCTGGAATGGAAGACATTATACGCAGTTATGGAGACGTCTATTCACAGCCAACGTGATGCGCTAATCCGTTGTCAATGAAGACACCTAGCCGCAATCATGAAGGCATCTCAACGCAATCAATGAAGCTATCTTACATGTAGTTCTTGAAGACACTTATACACTGTTCATTATGGAACATTCTTACACTAATCATGGAGACCTATATATAGTTCATGAAGAGGAAATACACATTGTTCATCATAAGGATATTCCAATGTAAATGGAGACATACACGCAGATATATGTAGTTGTAAATGGAGACATATACGCAGATATATATAGTCCCCTATTCCGCTGTAAATAGTAACACCTTATACGCAGGCAAAGGAAGGATAGCTGAAAGTAACAGCATGTCAAATTAGGTCTGCTGGTAGCATGATGTATGAATGGACTGCATAATGTATAATGATGCATGTTGATATGAGCATGGGCAGCATCATGATGAATGAGATCATGAGCATGGACAACATAATGATGTATGGGCAGCATGATGTATGAAATCATGGCAGCATGATAGATATGATCATGGGCAGCATGATAGATGGGATCATGAGCAGCATGATGAATGGGCAGCATGATAGATATGATCATGGGCAGCATGATAGATGAGATCATGAGCAGCATGATGAATGGGTAGCATGATAGATGAGATCATGGGCAACATGATGCATGGGCAGCTTGATGTATGAGATCATGGACAGCATGATGTATAGTGATCATGAGTAGCATGATGATGCATGATGTAGCATGATGGTGCTACACGGTAAGGTGCAGCTAATGGACGAGATGCAGCACTATGATAGGTGAAGAAGTCACCTTAGAGAATCAGTTGAAGCAATATGTCTTCAACTGATCTCTGCAGATATCAAAAGTCAAAGTATTGACTTCTATTGTAAATGTGCTCTCTCTCTCTCTCTCTCTCTTTCTTTACTGAACTTTGAAGAATATAAAAGAAGAATTTACCAATGGTTTCCCCACATTGTGGGGTTTGTCCCTGGCTAGCGCCACATCTTGTGTCCTCTTGTCTTGGCTTGTCTTCTGCGATTTATATTTATGTTCTATCTGCAGTTTACCTTAAAGTTGATGTGATTGTTAATCTGGAAAAGATCATGAGCTAACTGTGAAAATTGAAATAAATTGCTCTAGCATAGAACATACCTAAAATTAACATGGTATCAGAGCTGAGGTGAAGACAATGCCCAAGCAAGAGTGAAAGAGAAATCACCAAAGACAGTTGGGACAAGACAAAAGGATCAATGGGTTCCTCATAATTCACCTAGGGTGAAGTCGAAGAAGAGAACATTATTAGAATGGCGCAACGGAAGTTTCTGATGGCCCATCTAAAGATCACTTCATTGGAAAGTTCGATCTAAGGGTGGAAGGAAAGGCAGATGCCTTGGTTGCAATAAGTTTGGCCATTATGCGAAGGAGTGTCTGAATGGCAGAGACACTTCTCTTGATAAAGATAAACAAATCATTCCAGGGTCAAGGGAATGACAAGGTTAAGGAGAAATGGTCGACTTTTCAAAGAAAGCAAGGAACGCTCAGCACTTCATCGGATAGATAATCGTGGGATTATACTTGGAGCCGATACCACCTATCTCGTAAAGGGTGTAGGGAATGTTACCCCTAAATTGAATAAGGGTAACTCGATTCATTTACAAAATCTCTTTTATGTACCTGATCGCAAGAAGAACCTGGTATCCATCTCGGAAATGGAAGTCAAAGTTTTCAGGGTGGCACTCATCGATGGAAAGGTACGTGTTTGAAAATAGATTTTTCAAAGATGTTTTTGAGTTCAGGGTTGTATCAAGTTGTAGGAAGTCCATTGACACAGTACTGGAGGTCTGTGAGTTAGATGATGATAGGGATGCTTGAATTCAAAAGGAGCGTGAAGGTACATGTCTGAAATCTAAGTTGCACGAAACGGGGAAATAGGTACGAGTTTCCGAAACGGGCACGAGTACGAAATGTGACCCCCCCAAATTTTGGAAACGGGGAAATGCTATATATATATATATATTAGGACATTTAAGAAATATGTGCAATCATAAAGCATATATGATACATTCTAATTTATTACATTGTGATTAAATTGTCAATTGTTAATGCATAAACTATAAGTCTCTAAATTTACATCACATTTACTCATGAATGATCACATAATGAAAATAGCAATGTACAAAATCAACCATGAGAAATTTCTAATTTCTTGTCTCGTGCTTGATTGGGCGTCTCCTCCTACATAGTTGAATGACCTTAGTGCTCTTGATTAAAAATAAGTTCCATTCCCTAGTACCCTACATGCTCTTGATTATTGGGAGTCTCCCCTGCATAGAGGGCTTGGTTCTCTTGATTAAATACAAATTCCATACCCTAGTACATGACAAAATCCAATGGAAACATTGCAATCCCCCCAATCATGAAATCCTGAAAAACAGATAAGTCTGTTGGATTTTGAGTGAAATCTAAAATTCTACTTTCTCCATATGAAATCCAATGAGGGCGAAACCACTCTCAAACATCCTGAGTCATTTCATGGTAATGTTAAAAATTTAAGTAAAAGGATGAAAATGAAAAATAAAAGAGAATGTCACTTTTACTTTAAGAATTTAACATCACCATGAATTGCATATCAACACTAGGGCCGTAGGCTTGAACATTATGTTGCCCCACTCAAAAAATCCTCTTTTCTATAACTTGAGAGGCATCTAGAAGCATCCAGAAGATATTTTAGTTGCCCAATAAAAAATTAGAAGCGAAAAAATAAAAATAAAAATACAAGAAAAGTCAAGTTAGAATAAGAAACTCCACTGTACGGCCTGGAAATGCATTTCTGGTCATACTGGCCACGTTTCCTCCTCGAGAAACGGGCTAGTATGGCCGAAAATGAGTTTCCAGGCCGTACGGTATGAGTTTCCTCATTTCCGTTTCATTTCCGGCCGGAAACGGACCCTTTAACGGGCCAGTACGGCCGAAAACGAGTTTGCCGGCCGTACGGTACGAGTTTCCTCATTTCCGTTTCATTTCTTGCCGGAAACGGACCCTTTTCCAACGTTTCCTGCAACTTACTCTGAAATGTACAAAAGGAAAATCTTATGAGGGGGACCATTTCCCTCATACAGCAGGTCCATAGGTTTGAAACAACTCGAGGAGTTTGAGATTCATTATCGGGAATCTCGTGTATACAAGTGGAAGAAAGCCTTCTATGGCTTGAAGCAAAACACCTCGGACATAGTATGAGAGGATTGATAGCTGTCTGATGAAGCTGAGATTCACTAGGAGTGAAACCAATCCAAACCATTACTCAAAGGTTGTGGATGATAGACCTCTCATACCGACACCTATGTCTGACAGGTATAAACCCTCTCATTTGCAGGAGACAGAGGGAGTTGGATTCCGAATGTGGAAAGATAAACTGCAAGCCTATGGCTACCTCGAGGATCTTAACTTTCAGAAGTTACATGGTAGTGATGTCGGACCAGATTTGGGAAATGCCTCTGAGTTTCATAAACTCATTTGCATTGATGTTCTTGGTAAACCTCCGTCCAGACATATCTTTTGCAGTTAGTATGGTGAGCTCATATTTGGTTGAGCTTCACTGGATTGGTGCCTAGAATCTTCTGAGATATCTTTAGGGCACAATCTCTCATGGATTGAGATACACTGCCGAAATATTTCAAACGCTGAGTGGGCAGGCAGTGTGGAGGATCACTAGAGCACTTCTCAGTGCTGGTTCTCCTTGGGATCTGCTTCGATATCCTGGTTGAGCAGGAAGCAGAAGTCGGTGGCTTTGAGCACCGCCGAGGCAGAGTATATTGCCGCTAGCATGGCTACCTGAGAGGCAGTCTGGTTGCGGAAGCTCTTAAGTGAGCTGTTTGTACACATGATGAATACCACTGTGATTCTTTGTGACAACTAGAGGTAGGATTCGATTATAGAGGAATCACGTATTCAATGATTGCTCAAGCAGATAAACATTAGATGATGCCTTATTTGGGATATGGTAAGTCGATGAGCAAGGAGGCTCCATCGCATTGAGATCGATGTATAGGTCGCTGACATTTTGACAAAGACCCGGGGAAAGATCAAATCTGTGATTTTCCCGTACGACTTGGAGTCGTCGAGAGACCCTTGTAAAAATGTCTTGCATGTTGCATACATTGAGCTCTAGGAGCTCTGGGGGCTTGCGATTCTTACTGGAACAACATACGGCCACAGGGTGACTCACCCTCCCCTGTTGGTGCGCACTAGAACAAGATGATTCGCTCTCTTGTGGGACAAGATGATTCACTCTCTTGTGGGATAGGATGATTCGCTTTCCTATGTAGCAGGATGATTAGTTCTCCTGTGAGGTCTGGATGATGTGTTCTCCATGAGAAATTGTAGCAGGATGATTAGTTCTCCTGTGAGGACGGGATTGATTAAGTTTTCCTATCGAGACATCCTACCTATGCAGTCTGGGACTCATGGGAAATACCTCTCATCTAATCAATGAGCAGGGAAATGAAGATAGGGACCATAGTAGTACCAATAGACGCATCGTTGTATCTACCATACTCCCTACGCTACGATGACCTTCAATGATCTGGGATTAATGATACTGGTCTGGGACCAGTGGTAGGAGTTGTACCCACTATGACGCTGACTTCGGGTCGGTTGAGACTGGTCTGGGCCTAGTGGTACATAATCTGAGACTGGCTTCAAGTCAGTGGAGGACTGGTCTGGGACCAGTGAGAGTGGTACATACTATGACGCTGACTTCGGGTCAGTTGAGACTGGTCTGGGACCAGTGGTACACTCTCTGAGACTGATAATATTGGTCTGGGACCAGTAGTAGGAGTGGTACCCACTATGACGCTGACTTTGGGTCGGTTGAGACTGGTCTGGGACCAGTGGTACACACTCTGAGACTGACTTCGGTTCAGTGGAGAATGGTATGAGACATTCTCGATTAATTCTTCTTCTTCATGGTTCAACAGAGTTGAGTAGAGCAGAGCAGAGCTGAGTAGAGCATAGCAGAGCCAACAGAGCTGAGTAGAGCAGAGCAGAGCAGAGCCAACAAAGCAGAGCAGTGGAGGGCAATGATGGCAGAGATAGTACAACCAGACATATGGATCAGTGGATGGAGTTCCCCTAGTTGAGAGGGACTGTTAAAATTGGTAACTAGGGCCAAACTCCATGCGGGTCATATTATTTATGGCAGCTGATATTTTTATTGGATCCCTCTCATCGAGAGGTGTAGGATTGATCTAAAGATCATCTGATTCCGATAAGTATTTATGAAGTTATGAATTTATTTGTATTATATGACAAATTGTCAAGTCCGTCGACACCTTATGTAGGCTCGGAAGCCCAATAGTCATGTACATTCATCATCTACGTTGTAATATAAATAAGAGAGGACTTGACGTCATTTGAGATACATTCTTCATGTGATCTCTCCACGTCTTTGGTTTTTAGAGAAGGAGAGACACTAATAAAGAATGCCCTAGCTGCAGATGATGCCATAGTTTATATGCAGATGATGCCCTACCTTATATGCTGAATGGAGATACCTCATACGCTGGAATGGAAGACCTTATATGCTGAAATGGAGATACCTCATACACTGGAATGGAAGACCTTATACGCTGAAATGGAAATACCTCATATGCTGGAATGGAAGACCTTATACGCAGTTATGGAGATGTCTATTCACAGCCAACGTGATGCCCTAATCTGTTGTCAATGAAGACACCTAGCCACAGTCATGAAGGCATCTCAACGCAGTCAATGAAGCTATCTTACACGCAGTTCTTGAAGACACTTATACGCTGTTCATTATGGAACATTATTTTGCTAATCATGGAGACCTATATATAGTTCATGAAGAGAAAATACACGCTGTTCATCATTAGGATATTCCAATGTAAATGGAGACATACACGCAGATATATGTAGCTGTAGATGGAGACATATACGCAGATATATATAGTCACCTATTTCGCTGTAAATAGTAACACCTTATACACAGGCAGAGGAAGGATTGCTGAAGGTAACATCATGACAAATTACGTCTGCTGGTAGCATGATGTTTGAATGGACTGCATGATGTATAATGATGCATGATGATATGAGCATGGGCAGCATCATGATGAATGAGATCATGAGCATGGACAACATAATGATGTATGGGTAGCATGATGTATGAAATCATGGGCAGCATGATAGATATGATCATGGGCAGCATGATAGATGAGATCATGAGCAGCTTGATGAATGGGCAGCATGATAGATATGATCATGGGCAGCATGATAGATGAGATCATGAGCAGCATGATGAATGGGCAGCATGATAGATGAGATCATGGGCAACATGATGCATGGGCAGCATAATGTATGGATCATGGATAGCATGATGTATAGTGATCATGAACAGCATGATCATGCATGATGCAGCATGATGGTGCTACACTGTAAGGTGCAGCTAATGGACGAGATGCAACACTATGATAGGTGAAGAAGTCACCTTAGAGAATCAGTTGAAGCAATATGTCTTCAATTGATCTCTGCAGATATCAAAAGTCAAAATATTGACTCCTATTGTAATTGTACTCTCTCTCTCTCTCTTTCTCTGCCGAACTTTGAAGAATATAAAAGAAGAATTGATCAAGGGTCTCCCCACATTTTGGGGTTTGTCCCTGGCTAGCGCCACATCTTGTGTCCTTTTGTCTTGGCTTGTCTTCTGTGATTTATATTTATGTTCTATTTGCAGTTTACCTTAATGCTGATGTGATTGTTAATATGGAAAAGATCATGAGGTGACTGTGAAAATTGAAATAAATTGCTCTAGCATAGAACATACCTAAAATTAACATGGTATCAGAGCTAAGGTGAAGACAATGCCCAAGCAAGAGTGAAAGAGCAATCACCAAAGACAGTTGGGACAAGACAAAAGTATCAATGGGTTCTTCATAATTCACCCAGGGTGAAGTCGAAGCAGAGAATATTATCAGAATGGCGCAACAGAAGTTTCTGATGGCCCATCTAAAGATCACTTCACTAGAAAGTTCAGATCTAAGGGTGGAAGGAAAGGCAGATGCCTTGGTTGTAATAAGTTTGGCCATTATGAGAAGGAGTGTCTGAATGGCAGAGACACTTCTCTTAATAAAGATAAACAAATCATTACAAGGTCAAGGGAATGACAGGTAATATAGTTCATCAAGGAGAAATGGTTGACTTTTGAAAGAAAGCAAGGAACCTCTGGCACTTCATCGGATAGATAATCATGGGATTATACTTGGAGCCGATACCACCTATCCCGGAAAGGGTGTAGGGAATGTTACCCCTAAAATTGAATAAGGGTAACTTGATTCATTTACAAAATCTCTTTTATGTACTTGATCGCAAGAAGAACCTGGTGTCCATCTTGGAAATGGAAGTCAAAGGTTTCAGGGTGGCACTCATCGATGGAAAGGTACGTGTTTGAAAATAAATTTTTCAAAGATATGTTTAGTTCAGGGTTGTATCAAGTTGCAGGAAGTCCATTGACACAACACTGGAGGTCTGTGAGTCAGATGATGACAGGGATGCCTGAATTCAAAAGGAGCATGAAGGTACATGTCTGAAATGTACAGAAGGAAAATCTTATGAGGGGGACCATTCCCCTCATACAGCAGGTCCATAGGTTTGAAACAACTCGAGGAGTTTGAGATTCATGTTCGGGAATCTCATGTATACAGGTAGAAGAAAGCCCTCTATGGCTTGAAGCAAAACACCTCGAGCGTAGTATGAGAGGATTGATAGCTGTCTAATGAAGCTAAGATTCACTAGGAGTGAAACCGATCCAAACCATTACTCAAAGGTTGTGGATGATAGACCTCTCATATCGAAACCTATGTCTAACAGGTGCAGACCCTCTCATTTGCAGGAGACAGAGGGAGTTGGATTCTGAATGTGGAAAGATAAACTGCAAGCCTGTGACTACCTCGAGGATCTTAACTTTCAGAAGTTACATGGTAATGATGTCGGACCAGATTTGGGAAATGCCTCTGAGTTTCATAAACTCATTCACATTGATGTTCTTGGTAAACCTTTGTCTGGACATATGTTTTGTAGTTATATGGTGAGCTCATATTTGGTTGAGCTTCACTGGATTGGCGCCTAGAATCTTTTGAGATATCTTCAGGGCACAATCTCTCATGGATTGAGATACACTGCCGAAATATTTCAAATGCTGAGTGGGCAGGCAGTGTGGAGGATCATTAGAGCACTTCTTAGCGTTGGTTCTCCTTGGGATCTGCTTCAATATCCTGGTTGAGCAGGAAGCAGAAATCGGTGGCTTTGAGCACTGCTGAGGCAGAGTATATTGCTGCTAGCATGGCTACTTGAGAGGCAATCTGGTTGCGGAAGCTCTTCAATGATCTATTTGTACACATGATGAATACCATTGTGATTCTCTGTGACAACCAGGGGTGGGATTCGATTATAGAGGAATCCTGTATTCAATGATTGCTCAAGCAGATAAACATCAGATGATGCCTTATCTGGGATATGGTAAGTCGATGAATAAGGAGGCTCCATCGCATTGAGATTGATGTACAGGTCGCTGACATTTTGACAAAGCCCTGGGGAAAGATCAAATCTGTGATTTTCCCGTACGACTTGGAGTCATCGAGAGATCCTTGTAAAAGGGTCTTGCATGTTGCATACATTGAGTTCTAGGAGCTCTGGGGGCTTGCGATTCTTACTGGAACAACATACGGCCACAGGGTGACTCAACCTCCCCTGTTGGTGCGCACTAGAACAAGATGATTCGCTCTCTTGTGGAACAAGATGATTCACTCTCTTGTGGAATAGGATGATTCGCTCTCCTGTGTAGCAGGATGATTAGTTCTCCTATGAGGTCTGAATGATGTGTTCTCCATGACAAATTATAGCAGGATGATTACTTCTCCTGTGAGGACAAGATTGATTAAGTTCTCTTGTCGAGGCATCCTACCCATGCAGTCTGGGACTCATGGGAAGTACCACTCATCTGATCAATGAGTAGGGAAATGAAGATAGGGACCATAGTAGTATTGATGGACACATCGCCGTATCTACCATACTCCCTACGCTAGGATGACCTTCATTGATCTGGGATCAATTATACTGGTCTGGGACCGGTGGTAGGAGTTGTACCCACTATGACATTGACTTTGGGTCGGTTGAGGCTGGTCTCAGACCAGTGGTACATACTCTGAGACTGACTTCAAGTCAGTGGAGGACTGGTGGTACATACTATGACGCTGACTTCGGGTCGGTTGAGACTAGTCTGGGACCAGTGGTACACTCTCTGAGACTGATAATACTGGTCTGGGACCAGTAGTAGGAGTGGTACCCACTATGACGCTGACTTTGGGTCAGTTGAGACTGGTCTGGGACCAGTGGTACGCACTCTGAGACTGACTTCGTGTCAGTGGAGAATGGTATGAGACATTCTCGATCAATTCTTCTTCTTTATGGTTCAGCAGAGCTGAGTAGAGCAGAGCAGAGCCAACGGAGTTGAGCAGAGCTGAGCAGAGCAGGGCTCTCACTGCAGAGATAGTATAGCCGGACATATGGATCAGCGGATGGAGTTCTCCCTAGTTGAGAGGGAGTGTTAAAATTGGAAACTAGGGCTAAACTCCATGCGGGTCATCTTATTTATGGTAGCTGATATTTTTATTGGATCACTCTCATCGAGAGGTGTAGGATTGATATAAAGATCATCTGATTCCGATAAGTATTTATGAAGTTATGAATTTATTTGTATTATATGACAAATTGTCGAGTTGGCCAGCATCTTATGTAGGCTTGGAAGCCCAATAGTCATGTACATTCATCATCTACGTTGTAGTATAAATAAGAGAGGACTTGAAGTCATTTGAGATACATTCTTCATGTGATCTCCTCTCCACGTCTTGGGTTTTTGGAGAAGGAGAGACACTAATGAAGAATGCCCTAGCTGCAGATGATGCCCTAGTTTATACGCAGATGATGCCCTACCTTATATGATGAAATGGAGATACCTCATATGCTGGAATGGAAGACCTTATACGCTGAAATGGAGATACCTCATACGCTGGAATGGAAGACCTTATACGCAGTTATGGAGATGTCTATTCACAGCCAATGTGATGCCCTAATCTGTTGTCAATGAAGACACCTAGCCGCAGTCACGAAGGCATCTCAACACAGTGAATGAAGCTATCTTACACATAGTTCTTGAAGACACTTATACACTGTTCATTATGGAACATTCTTACGCTAATCATGGAGACCTATATATAGTTCATGAAGAGAAAATACACATTGTTCATCGTAAGGATATTCCAATGTAAATGGAGACATACACGCAAATATATGTAGCTGTAAATGGAGTCATATACATAGATATATATAGTCACCTATTCCGCTGTAAATAGTAACACCTTATACTAGCTCTCCTCCAATTTTGAATCCATTCAGAGGGTGGAGTTGGGAGAAAAGTCAAGCCCTAGCTCCGGGATCAAAACTTGCCCTGCCATCCCCAAGGCTAGTACCTCATAGCAACATCTTCAACTGAAATTATTTCCTTGATCCTTTTCCCCACCTTTTCTAGGGTAAGAATATCACTGGGTGTTTCATACTTTCTCATACCCTAGACCAGGTCCACTTGGCCCCATGTGGTCCTACTCCTTTAAAGGACCATTCTTCAAGAACCATCCGGGATACCAATTCTAACAAGGATTTTAGGGTTTGAGGAACTCCTTCTCAAGCATATTCCCATAAACCTAACCCCCAAAATCCTCTCTTCCTTTCCTTAGAATCCACACTAACTTTCTTAGTGAGCAAGCAAACTCCATCTTTCAAACTTTTTCTGGGAAAGGGTTTCATTTGGGTCACTCATATCCATTGACTTATCCTTCATTGGTGACTCCATACATACCGGGTCTCCTCCCATTAGTGAAAGTTTATAAATAGAAGGGAGGCTTAGATGAGATGACATTGGGCTAAGTCTCCATTTGTTGCCCTTGACTTAGCATTTTCCCTTTAGGGATCTCCCTTTAGCCCCCCCCTGCTAGTTTATGTGGTAACAATAACAAAAGGGAGGATGAAGAAAACAACACTTCAAATGCCTACTATGCTCATCTTAAGAAGAAGGAAGTATACAAGAAATTGAAAGGACCAAAGAAGAAGGTTGATCTATCAAAGATTGAATGCTATAACTGTCATAAGATGAGACATTACAAAAGTCGATGCCCTAAAAGTCCATGAAATAAGAAGAGAGAAATAGAACATGCAAATGTTGCCGATGAAGCTCCACCCAAGAAAAACAAGACTAAAGATTTTGAAGTCAAAGACTTATACTATTAAGTCTTCTCTTACATATCCTTCTAAGTCTACTATTTTAAGTTTTGTAATGTTTTATTTTATGTTTTTATTTCTAGAGTTTGTAGATCTAATATATTTTGTTAGAACTTTTTGAATTATTTATTGTCGGTATCCCTCAGAAAGACTAGATCAAGAAGGAGCCTTCACCAAAAAGATAAGTATATTGTTCTTTGTTTCATCTTTCATGTTTGGTTTCCACCTCACATCGAGATTTGTTTGTATTGTATACACATAATCCTTTCTTTATATTTTCCTTGGTAGGAAAGCTTGCATAATACACAAAGGTTATAGAGCAAACTTCAAAGGTATGAATTGAGTCATTATTACAAGGGAAGCCCTTCAGAATGATACTTTACAAGGTTTGTTAAAGAACAACTCAAGGTATGTCTTAAACTACAAGTTTGTTGCAAAGTTTTCTTCATACTACTGATTGTTCTCATTTGAAATTTGCTTTATATGTGCAGGGTTTTGAATCATAAAAATTCTTGTTAGGGTGATTAATCATTAGATTGAATCTACCCTTGTTATAATGTCTCTTCTCATTTGATCATATTTGTGAAACCCTAATCTTTAGGTTCACTGTAAAACTCTACCCCTTTGATGCTAAGGGTATATCAATGTTAATAATGAAACCCTAGTCTACTTAGGGGTTGTTGATAAAGTCTATAACATATAATAAAATCCTATCCTTTTGAAGTTTAGGGTTTTGATAATGTCGTGGTAAAAACCATAGTCCTTTAAGGTTCGCTGTTAATGTCTAGCTTATATAATGAAACCTTAGATTTTTAGAAATTGGTGTTTTAGGATTTATGAACAAAACTCTTGTAATAACTAAAGTGAAGTCGTAGGAATGAAAACCTAGGTGTATATTCTTCTGTATAATCAAAACCCTAGCCTGATCAAAAATTTTATCTAATTTTGGAGTTTGATGTTTGCATCTAGGGTTTACAACAAAATAGTAGAAAGAGGGAAATAACAATGAATCCTAGATATGGAATGCTGGTACACTAATTTGATTTTTGATATACGTAATTTGACTTTATTGGTGAAATCTAGGGTTTGCAACAAACCCTAGTAAAGTTTGACATGTAATTCCAAGAGCATATCGTTGAAACCTTATGATTGGATTGATTTATTGATTGAATTATTGATATCTAAGGCTTTATGTCTCGAAGATGGAGTCTAGGGTTTATGACATAAGCCTAACAAGATGTTGAAGTGTAGTATATAAAAGATGTAACCTTTGCTAATTATGAACCTAACTAGGTTTAGGTATTTGATGTCTAAAGCTTGAATATATTGATGCTTCCATTGTAATGACATGATTTTGATATTGTTTACTTTATGCTTCTGTATTTGGTTGTACTTGCCATTAAAGTTTTGCAGGTACATGATCTTCAAGATGTTGAAGATGTTCATATTTGAAGATGATAATAATGATGAGCATGATGAAGGAAGCTACAAGAATGATGATGATCAAGATGACCTTGATACCATGAGAAAGAAATAAAGCCTTGAAAGATTGAATGTTATAAAAGGAGGTTGTTGAGTTCAAGCTTGGATAGAAGAAATGATATATCTCCCCAGTTAAGAGAGAGTACATATTATGACAGTCATAATGAATACCTTGAAAAAAAATGAAACCAAGAATGATTTACAAATAGGAGACTTTAGAAGTACTAACGTTGTATTTGGTGCTATTAAAGAAGTGAAAGAAGAAAGCTTTCAACAAGTTGTATTTGGATAACTTGATGATGATATAAGTAGCATTAGAATGATTGAGGACCCCAAAGGCTTGTGTTTACTTGTATATATATTTGAAGGTTTATTATTGATTGGGGTTGTGATTGTGCGGGATCTATTCGTAAAAAGGTTAAATGTTTGAAGCATGCCTGGATTGGTGGATATTTGTGATTTAGTTGATTAAGAGAGAGAAAGCATCTTGGGGCGACAAGATGCTTGGGAGGACATATGGCCGACCTATGTGATGATGTCTAGATCTCAAAGTAGGGAGGGTGGTGTTGGTCTTGGAGCTTCGACCTTGGATACACACCTAAATGCCTAGGTTGGTGTTAGAGCTTAAAAACCTGATGATACCTAGAGTGGCTAAAGCTTGAGTACACCTTAGTCCCACTCAATTAGAGTACCCTGGTCAAGTATCTAATCTATAGCACTGCATGTGTTGTGATTCTTCATAGAGCATATCATTTTGATATCTTCCATGTACCTTTGTATATATGTAATTATGAATACCTCCCTTGTTATGAGGGAATGTTGAAAAATGTAACTAGTGTCGGTCTTCATAATTGTATTTGTGTCATGATGTAATATATTTATCAAAAGATAGTAAAAGAAATTTTATTATGAAAGAAAACTTATTGACGAAGTGTTGTCGCACAAAGTATCTAGGCACCGCGACAACGCTCAGAGTAAGGGTTGTCACTCTAATCCTTACTCACTCCGTTTAGACTCTCTCCTAGACAAGTCAAGGGGGGTAGTCCCTAAGGCGAATGAATGAGAATATCCTGTGGAACACAGGCTCTAGGAGACTTGAAGATGGAAAAACTGATGAATTTAGGACAAATCTTGGTCAACTAAGATGAATAGATTAAACACAAGACACATTCATATGATAGAAATGATTATAGATCAGTTCTTTTATATTCAATTAACAATAGATTAAGTAAAAACAAGTTATCCAAAGAAATATACATATGAGACGAATAGTGATAATCATGAATGATTAAATGCGAATGGTAGAAGCTTTATCATGCAAGAGTTTCTAGCAATTAAATCCCATGATAGTTAAATACTAAGCAATGATTCTAGATTTAGAATGATTTTCATTAACGACCCAGATCTAGAATTAGTTAATTTTCTCCTGTAGCCAATATAATTTTTAAAACATTAGTCGCACTTGACAATAGAGAAATTATTACCACAAAATTTAAAATCTTAAACCTAACACAAAAGACACCAAGGAACTTTAGATTAGAGTTTTAATTATCCCTTAGGTAAATTTCTAATGTGTTGAGCTCATGAGGCAATCTTAATGTGACAGATGAGATAATTAAACTTTAATGTGACCAAAAATAATAAAATCAAAAGGACTTTAATAAATTAAAATTCTAAATGGGCCATAGGCCACATTAAATATTTTTAATGTGAAAGCGTGAAACCCCTTTTAATTTATTTATTTTTAATAATCTCAAGTCACAAAAATGATATTTTATTTTTATTTTAGATTTTTTAGATTTCAAGATTTTTGAATTTTTTAGATTTCTTTTTAATATTTTTTAAATGTAAATAATTTAATTAATTTTTTTTTGTTGAAAAAATGTTAAAACAAAAATAAATCAAATCGAAAAACAAAGCCCACACAAAAAAATCAAATCTTCGAATTAAAATGAAATTAACCAAACCAAATAATAAAAATCAAACCTAAATCGAATTTCAAATGAAAACTAAAAAAAATGCGCTAATCCTAACTAAAACCTACCAAAGTAAATAAAAAAAAAATCGAAATGTTTTTAATTGTTTTGTGCGTTTGTAGGTTGGACTGGCGGTGGCAAGGATGTTTGCAGGTCGAGGATCAAGGAGCAGGGACGAAGCAACGAGGAGAGGATGTGTAGATGGAGGTTTGATGGCAGCAACTATGAAGGACGCAGGTTAGAGGGAGGAGAAGCCACATGGGGAGCTGAGGGTTTGATGAAGGAGAGACTGAGCGGAGGTTTGCGGACAAGAAGAAGGAGAAGCTGTGATGGAGTTGCAGAAGGAGCGGAAGAGAGTTGGACGCGGGAGGAAGGGTGCTCGACAACAACGTTAGGGAGCATGCATGACAATAGTGAGGAGCACGATGAGGCAGGGATGGAGGGTTTTTGAGGGCAACGACAACGATGAGAGAGTTGCAGCATAGGATGGAGGGTGCAAATCGAGCAAGGAGGTCCAAGAGGGATTTGAGGGCCGCAGGCAGAGATAAAAATGCAGGTGAAGAAACATTTTGAAGATCGATGGAATGCAGAAAGAAATTAAGGTTGCGGGCTAGGGATTTGAAACTCGTTTTTTGTAGGAAGGGAGCCACGAAGAAAATGAAAGCAGAAGAAAGACTATAGGAACGCTGCAGCGGAAGGGTTTAAAAAAAAATCGAAATTGCACAGTGAACCCAAAAACTAGGCATGAAATCAAAGAAACCTATCAACAAAAATGATAGCCGAGAAACTCTTTGAAATTTTTTCGGAAATCTTAATTAAAATGTTGAATCCACTTGCTTCAGATTTTAACTCTGAAACCCTCATGAAAATTTCCAGATCTAAGAATTTTGGAACCCTTATAAAAATTTCCAGAGTAAACTCTTTAAACCCCTGGTCTGCAATTTTTTTTGAATAATGTCCCTAGAAAATTATGTTGATAAACCCCTAGAGATCCAAATCTACTTAGGTTTCTTCCTTAGATTTGTAGCTGCACGACAACAAGAAAACACCCAAACGATATATACAATGATAAAAACTAAAACTCAGAAAAACCCACGTTAGAAAAATAATTACAAAATTTACAGATCTATGGACAGGAATGGTATATCTATCAGATTTGAGGAGTATGAGTCCAACTCCGGTCCCAGATTTGATAATCTACGGCTCTCAACAGCCAGATCTATCAATTTCCCACACAAAATTAATTTTTTTAAATTTTAAGGAGGTGTTAGGTCGAAATCCTTCGTGCATCACCAACAAAAAATCTTATGATAAGCCCGGGACTAATTTTATTAGGCTCCTTAGAAAACACGGATTTGGAGTTGGTTGGTCCAACTAAAAACTTCCCCTAATGCTCGAGGATCCAACATCAAGACTTCCATGCACAACTCGATCCGACCATTAAAAATAGAGCGAGAAAATAATAATAAAATTCAGACAAATAGAGATACCTGCTATTACATTGAAAATTTAGATTATTATTCAAACCTCAACGACTGAGTAAGATACCTGTACTCAAATCACTCTTTAGAAGCTATCATCAATGGCTTTAGAAAAAATTATGCATGAAAAAAACACATCTTACAGTATTCCCATGAAAAGTAACACTAAAAAAACTTAACGCCACAGCCTCTTATTATCCAGGAAAAAGATTACACGAGCTTTTTGCTAAGCACACGACTCAAAGGTTGGATGCATCAACTGACAAATGAATTTCTATTTAAAGATAAATCCTCCCATGATTGCTTCGAGTGATCCTCGTCAAAACAATCTCGACCGTTGAGGATTAAAATTTCTTTTAATCTCATCCGTTGAAATATTAAATTCTTGAGGAAATTTGAATTTTTCAATTAAATGTATTTTAAATAACTCAAAAATAAAAATTTTGAGATAATTTCCTCAAAACTTTGACTTTGAATTAATCCCCAGGGACCAAAGGCTTAAAATTTAGCAAAACAATTAATTTACCGTAGTCCCGGGACCTTTTAAAATTTAATTTTTAAGGATCAACGAATTTTGCCTTTGGAAAATTTAAATTTACCTAGGACCTAGAATTAATTAAATTTCTAGCTTAGGGTTTTAATTAATTTTTGGCCAGAAAATTTAATTAATTAACCTATGAAGGGATAAATTATTTTTCCAACTCTCAAGACACTTTACATCATAATTTTCATATTTTTTACATCATAAGGGGGAAAACCCATCTGTAATAGACCCTCTCAGACTACCCATTTTTGCTACACAAATATAATCCAGTAGACCAAGAAATTTGTAATAAAATAACCAAACCAAATAGTTAGGATTATTCCCAAATCACTTTTACATAGACTCGATCTAGAACACTAGGACTCGCCTAAGATTCCAGTGACAAAATTCATTCCGGCTTTGGGGTAAGACTGAAGGAAAACTCTGCCGACCATCCAAGAATGGATCGATGAGACAAAAAACCTCCTAGAATGTAGATTGTCACCAGGAAATTAGATTTACCTAGGCGATTACATACATGACACGGATCTGTTGAGATTATTTACATCATATACATGCAGAATGGATTTACATTATAACATGATAAACACGCTGATGATGATAGCTAAATGACATAGACACATCGATCAGGCGCTATCCCTTTTGCGAAAAAGGGGGTTGTACTGCTATGGGTTGTTGACACGTAGTGGTCAACACTAAGCATGGGTTTCATGCTTTAACATTTTAGTTTTAGGTGAAAACCTCCACTATAGGCTTCTACGGTTTGTGTCAAGAGTCCTTGTTCTTGACATCATGTAGAAGACCCTTCTTGGGCTCTAATTATAAAAGAAGAAATTTATTTGTGTCAGATAAGTCATTTAGATCTCCTCCACCAAGTCGGCCTCAACTTGGAGAAGTCGGCCTCATTGGGAGACAAAAACCACTATATAAAAGCAACAATTCGACCTTATTTGTAGCACATTCTCAACAACTTTCATCTGTAGTTGTTGGTGAAGGAAAAAGGGTGCGAAATTCTTGGAAGAAGGAGAAAAACCCTAGCGATGAAGAGGAAACCCTAGCGAAGAAGCTTGGAGACCATTTTCTCTATCTTGTGATTCACACGTTCAAAATTATGGAGCCACAGGAGGGCTGAAGTTGCAGGGCCATAGTAGGGCCGAAATTTTGAAGCTGGGAGGCCGAAATTCTGGATTGTTGCTAGGCTAAAGCTGCTAGACAAGGAGATACTACTAAAGTCTGCATAATCATCTTGGAAGGCTAACTGGGTGGAGGAGGAAGGTCTTTTGGTCTGGTCTAAGGTTTTGGATTGTCTCAAGTTTGATTTGAATCTACTAGTGGAAGAGTTTGACTGTGTTTTCCCCTAGAGAGGGGTTTTTGCCTTGACTGAGTGCCTATATATGGTGTCGTTGATCTTCATGTTTTTTGATTTGAAGATTTCTTGATGAAAAGAAGATAAAAGAAGAACATAAAAAAAGTTAATAAGACTACAAAAATATCACAAGTAATTATCAATATAAGAGAATCTTTCTTCCTTTCTGATTTTCTAACACTCTCTAGGGGTTTTCCAGAAATAAAAAAGCTCCTTAAATTAATTCCAATTACTAAAGTTGGTGTTTGGTATCTTTTCCAACACCATATTGAAATCAGGGTTTATGGTTTTGAATCTTCTCCATACTTGCTAACCGTTTTTTTCACTATGAGAATTCTTTCGTAGAGTATATTAGGCAAATATTGGAGTATGGTCAAGTTCATTTTGTATAAAAGAAACAACAAGCCACTTTTAAGTTAAAGAAGGAAGTTGGGCCATTCCTAGTCAATGCTCGAGTAGCTTTACATGAGGTGGAAAAGATGCTAAAGGAAATGAATTTCTCACAGGGAGAATCTTACACTTATGACCTTTATTCGATCATTTGTAACAATAGAATAAAACAAGGACTAGCTCCATATGGCCCTTTCAACAAACAAGAAATAGAAATATTAGCAAATAAAGACATTTGGAAACTTGAATAGCGGGTACTTTAGCATCATGCCCCAGAACTGATTTAGTCCTCTCAGGCTCCCATTACAGATACTCCATTGCAAATAGAAAAAAATCATAAGAGGACTCATAAAGAAACTTTCAATCAATTCCAAAGATGGATGAAGATGATCAACAGTCAGGGATAAGGTAGAGGACAAAAGAATAGGAAGGAGATAGAGAGGTGCAAGTTCATAGTGTAGAAGAGGCATCGTCAAGTGAGGTTGTATTTTATTTAGAGTATATGCCATCATCACTTGTACTGGCTACTACTGATTTGGACAACCAGGCAACTACATCATCATCAGAGCCAACAAAGCGGAAGGACTTGTTTTCTCAATATCTAGAAATCGAGAAAAAATGTTAAAATCAAACGAGATTTATATTCACAATTGTGGAAACAAGGGCCTTCTTAGACTAGGTTGTTATTTGCCCTTGACTTTGAGAAAGGACAATTGAATATGGCCATTCTGGAGCCTAAGACTTAGATGATCAAATTGTTAGTGATTACAAGGCATTAAAGCTTCCAATGAATTTAGATAATATTAATTTGTTGAATAAGATGGATCGACATAGAAAAACATGAGACATGGTCTTTAGATACCTAATATAGACTTCATTAAGTGTATCCAAATTGTAGACTATGGCATGCAAAATTGATAGTCACCTTCTAGGGTTTTTCCAGAAATGAAAAAGCTCCTTCAATTAGGTCCAGATACTAAAGTTAGTGATTGGTGATGGAGAATATCAGGTCCAAGTTGATGAGTAGGAATCTCATTAAAACAATGACAAATCACACCCATATGAGTGTGTCTCTGAGGAAGTTCCTTGAAGGGAAAAAATATCCACAATAGACTAGCTGTCTTCACACACTCGATCATACAGATGAAAAATCCATCAAACATAAAATGGTCTCAATAACAAGGGGCAAAAATCCCTCATATATGCTAGAAATTAATGTGGTACAAATATGATGTGCACACTCTGATAATGTGATGCCTATGTTGTCACAAATTTCAAGGAAGTGTGTACGAATCTCGATGTGTAGTTCCTTAACCTATTATGATGAATCAAACTTTGAATAAGGTGTAAGATGCGACAACATAGATAATTCAAATTAGCAAAAACAACATGTGCTAGTCTTACCAATTTGTATAAACAACCATGATGGTACAATTTCATCCCTTTACAATTTGTCTACGGGGTAGGACATAAGGTATCTTCCTAAGTTTCTTGGTTAAGGACAGATAAGGATGATGTAAATTTGGGGAAATGGGACCAAGAAAACTTGTAAAATAACTTTCAAAGTCACAAAGGGAGGTACAAATTTTGTTTCTGGTTCAACTGGTCTTTTTTCGACTAGGAATATTCATATAATTCATTTGCAAACCTTGAGAGGGAGTTTTCAATTCAACATTTTATTGCTTTGGTGTTAGTTTATGTAGTTCGAATAGGTGTTCTAGTCTCAGATGGTGTCTATGAGGGTAAGGAACATAGTGGATTAATTTTCTCCAATACCCAGAAAAAGTTTCTAAGGGAAAGTACCTTAATTAGAATTAATTAGCTAGTTTATTAATTTTCCCAAGCCTAACTAAGGGAAATGGTGTAATTAATTAGGATTAATTGAGGTAAATCGATTTTCCTCCAATGACTTCTAGAAAAGTCATTTGATGGGGTCAAGATCATCTTAGCCATCGATTGAGATTAGATCATGGTCGTTGATTGTTCAATGAGATTGTAAGAGGAAATCAATGGGCATTTAGAGAACATATTAGAGACACAAATATGCAGTGATAGCAAGGGCACAATGATAGCGTGAGGGCACTAGCAGATCGAGATCAACAATGATTGAAGACGAATGAGCTGAAGATAATTATTCACATTGATTTCTAGTTTCTCAGAGATAAAGGGAGGTTGAATTTATCTGCAAAAGATGCCAAGTTTCCCGATGGTGCGAATTGCTTCAGAGAGGCTGAGTTACTAGAGCAAATAGAAATTTGGTAGAGTGATCAATTTGCATAGGAGAAGCCGAGTTTGCCAAGATAATTCGAATTCCAAAGGAGGCTGAGTTTATTTCCAGCCAGTGCAAGTTTGCCAGTGAGGGCTGAATTGCCAGGGCCGCACGTGTGGACCAGTGCGAGGCTCTAGAGGAGCGCTGAATTGGATCAGAGGGGCCGAGTTGTTTCCAAGAAAGCCAAATTGATTTGCAGAAGTGAAATAAACAATTTCCAGAGGTTTGCTAATGTATGAGAAACAATTGTAATTTTTTCAATCACAGAATTTTGTTGAAGAATAAATAAAATACTCATCTACAAAACTAGTTTTCCCCAAACAGAGGTTTTTCCAGGGACATATGTCCAAAAATATTGGTGTTCATTATTTTTATGTGTGTGTAATATTTCCTTAGTTCCTGTGGTTTTTTTTTTTTTTTGTGAAGTTGTAGTAGTGTTTTATTTAATATTTGCCGCATACAAATTGCAGAAGACAAGTAATCAATTTGATAGGAGAGTAATAACCAGTTAACTACAACAGTATTAAAAGTTCAGATGGTATCAAAGTAGATTTGAAGGTAGAAGAAGGCTCTATGCAAGCATAGGAAGAGAAAAGCCGAGGGTCTTAAAACCTAGTTCACGCAGGTGAATTGAATGGCTGGAAGAAATGCGTGGAGGAGAGTTGAGGTTTCCGCTTGCAGATTGAACGCAGGGAGCTGAGGAGATGAATGCGGGGGTATGACAACAATCCAGCTTGCCCAAATTTTTTTTTCTTGAGACAAAAAATAAACCCTGAGCAACGAAACAACTTTGATAAACCCTCAAATTTCATCAGAAAATTTGGAAATCCGTTGAAGATTATCCCTACAAGAAATGATGTTGAGGCCAGATCTTACCCTCCAAGGCCTAGATTTGGCTTCAAAATCAAATTTCGACTTCAGATCTGCAACCTGCAACCTGAAAACAGTGAAAACAAACAGCCGAACTTGAAAATGCAAAAAATAAATGAAACCCTAAAAACCCTAAGAACTAGCTAAATAATTAGTATTTACAAATTAAAGGCTCTAAATAGCCAGATTTATCATTATGCTACAAAAATATTTTCAGAATTTTAAGCTTAATGTGAGGTGCTTCAGAAAACCCTTCATGCATCTAAAATTCTAATGATAAGCCCAGGATTAAAACTGGCTGGGCTCTTTCAGAAAACGCAATCCGAGAGTTGGCTGGTTCAGCGAGAACTTCCCCTAACGCCCAATAAACTAAAAAAAAAAAAAGATTTTCTGCACAGCTTAAATCAACCATTAACATAGAAGGAGAAAACAACAGTTAAATTTAGATCATATGGAGATACCTTCCATTATGTTTCAGAAATTAAACTATCATTCAAACCCCAGAGATCAGACAAGATACCTGTGCCTAAATCAATCTTCATCAAGCTATTATTAATGACTGAAAATAAAATTATGCAGAAAAATTAAAGATCTTATAGCATTTCCAGAAGAGTAACACCAACAAGATTTTTAACCCCAAAGTCTTTCTTTATTGCACAAAAAGTAACTGCAAGAGAGCTTTCTTTAGCACAAGACTCACAGATCAAATGATCTCAAATGACCCCTGACACCCGATTTAAAGGAAAAATTCCCAATGGCTAGTTCGAGTGATCCATGTCAAAATGATCTTAACTGTCGATGAGGATCAAAATCCATTTTAATTTCATTTGTCGAATTTTTAAATATTAAAAA
>APFE031397086.1:34649-84128 GCA_000404065.3 Pinus taeda | reverse complement strand
ACTTTTACAATTTTACATCTCAAGGGGGAAAACCCATTTGACATAGACCCTCATAGATCACCCAGTTCTGCGACACAAATATAATCTAGCAGATCAAGCAATTTGAAATAACCTAACCAAATGATTATTTCCAAATTACTTTTACATAGACTCAAAAGACACTAGGATTCCCCTAAGATTCTAATGACAAAATTCATTCTGGCTTTGGGGTTAGGCTGAAGGAAAACTCTGCGATCATGGATCAGTGAGACAAAAAACCTTCCGGAACGTAGATTATCACTAGAAAATTAGGTTTGCCTAGGCAATTTACATGTATGACTTAGATCTGCTAAGATTATTTACAATTTACACATGCAGACTGGGTTTACAACATAACATGATTGGGTCGACGATGACTGTTGAATGGCACGGACACGTCGATCAAGCATTATCCCTTTTGCAAAAAAAGGGGGTGTACTGCTATGAGTAGTTGACACGTAGTGGTCAACGTCTGGCTCTACTTGGGGACACGTTGCTGCACTGTAGGAATGTGAGAATCCAAAATCTGCATCCGCGCAACACACAACAAAACATAAGTAGCGTCCATCCAAAAATCATCATATAACATTAAGCACAGGAAAGATATAAGCTCTTCATTTATTAACTATCTAGTAACATGAAAAGTAAATCTAATCCTAAAACAGAAATGAAAATGTTGAAGAAAACAAAAGAGTAGGGTTAGAAATACAGAAGATGCCCCATGGCATCAGATGTGTTCAATATAGTGTATACTAAGCATTTACCTGCTTTCAGGCAAATCTGCCGGCTGTTTATCAGATGTGCCATGTCCAATTCTGCATACGGTAGGACTTTTCCCTATTCGAAAATCAAGCTGCTTGTGGTCGTCTGATGCATCAAATCTTTTTCTCATTTTCTTTTTCTTGCGCTTTTTCTTCGTGGCAGGTTGTATCGCTAATGACGTGGAATTTTCTGTTTCAAAGCTCTTAGAACTTTCTGTTTCAAAGCTCTCAGATGAAGTATGTAAGATATGCGTGACATGACTTTCCTCATTCTGCATCTGCCCTGTGAAGGATGATGGACCAATCTCATAAGTGCCATGAGTTATAACTTGATCTTCAATGACTGGTGGATTAGCCATGTGAGCATCAACCTGATTATTAATTTCCCTTTTATCCAGGTCACCTGCAATTATCCACTTTTCAATGGAACAAAGGACCTCATAATATGAGGGAGCTTGCTGTAACAGATAAGGAGGCTCTTGATCTATTGACGTTCCCTGGTTTCTTTCATCCTCTGACAGTTGTTGAAATTTCTGAACCTGTATTGTAATGGCATCCATCTGACTAGAGTGTTCAACCTTCATAGCACTGATTTTCCTGGCATGGTCTTCTTCCATGGTCAATAACTTATTTTGCATAGAATTAATTTCCTTGTCATGATTAGCTTTCATGGTCGTCATATTTTCCTCTAAGCCTGATAACTTGCTTTGCATAAAATTAATTTCTGTGTCATGATTAGTCTTCATGGCCTCAATTTCCTTAGCATGCTGATTTTGCATGATCTCCATCTCCATATTACGTTTTTCCAGGTGGGTGCATAAAGTTCTCACATCATTGGCGTAATTAATTTGATTGATCTCCATATTTTTTACCAGCCGCATTAGTTCTTGTATGATTTTCTTTTGATCTTCCTTTTCATTGTCAACACTGTTTTTACAATTTGTCCCTGCTTTTCCACTATCATGGATTTGATCTGCAATGGTACAGGTGGATGGCACATTTTGATATGAAGAATTGTCTTGAAATCTTTCATCGACAGTTGGACCTTTTATAAGATTACTTTCATTCTGTTGCACAATTTTAGGGGCACAAGGCGAGCTATCTGGATCACCATATCTATCTTTAAAATCATCGACAATGTCTTGTAAAGAAGTGAAAGAATCTTCAGGACAATTATTAAACCAATTCAAAGCATCATCTTTTAAAGAAAGGACAAATAGACGCATTTTGACATCTTCATGATTATACTGAGGAGGTCTACAATACATGATCATTATACGAGTAAACCTGCCTAGATGCTTTTTAACAGTGATTGAATCACCACCCAAGAACAAAGGTAATTTAGAAATGGCCACTTCCGGAACATCATGGAGATCATTAGTAAAATGACATGGTTTAAACGAATAATCCATGATGAATAACGAGGGCCCAAATGGATGATAGAAAGAGATCTCTGCTTAAGAAAATCAAGAGATGAAAGAAGTGAAGTCGCCACTTGAACAATGAATCTAATTCTAGGATCCAAAAAGCAACAAACAAGCTGATATGAGGGAGGCTTCTTGCTTGGGAAAAATAAAAGAAATAAAATGGAGTCACCACCCAAACAAGAAACGAATTGAAGAGAAGTTGCTGATATGACGAAAGATAAGGTGATGAAAAGATCCAAATGATGCCAAAAAATGTTGACTCTACCAGTTCAAATGAGAGATGAGAAAGATGAAAGAATGATGAATGTCGAATAAACCAAGGACAGAAAAAACTCTGTCCCCGACAGCGACGCCAAAAATGTTGTCGCACAGATTGTCGCGACAACGCTCAGACTGGGGGCTGTCACCTTGATCCTCGATCTCTCCGTTTAAGTCGTCTCCCGAGGCTAAGGGGGGTAGACCCTATAGGATAAAGGAAGACCAACTGTGGACTAGTTGGGTTGGGAGACACAACAAGGCAACTTAGCACTTGATTGATCTAGAAATTAATGTACTAGTGCCTTATGGAGTTAATGATTAAATGATTATTTATTAAATGTTGTAGAAATATGAATCTTGTAAAACAATCATTTATCATCAAATAACCCAAGCAATGCAAGATATTCAGTGAATTCACAATGCTTTAACAATGATCTAGCAATTAAACTTCAAGAAAAATCAAATGCTTTAAATGATCATAAAATTTAAATGCTGACCAGTTACCACTTTCACATAGCTAACTGCAAATAAACATTAAATGCATTTAACTATAGAGAAATGGAACATAGAAACACCAAAAATAAATTTTCAATTTTTAGTTAATTTAAAAAAAAAAAAATAATTCTTTTATATATTTTTATATTTTTTTATAAATTCTAAGATTAAATTAAAACAAGACTAAAATCTAAAATTTAAATCTAAATCTAAAACTAACACTTCACCATATATACATAAAAAAAGGAAAATCTAAATTCTAAAACAAAAAACTCAAATCTAAAACCTAAAAAGGAAACTTTTTATGCCTTTTTATATATTTTTATATTATTTTGATATTATTATTATTATTATTATTTTTTAAATCAAAACTTAAACAAAATTAAACTAAACTTAAATAAATCTAAAATAAACAAAATGAAACCAAAACATTAGAACTTGAACCTTTTTATGATTTTATGATTTTATTTAATTTTTATGATTTTAAAATTCTAAATTTAAAAGCTAAAATCAAAGTCTAATCTAATTTTGATGAAACGGAACAAAAATTATAAAATCCTAAACTATAAATTTTAAACTATAGAAAATGTAAAATGAAATCTAATTGAAATTAAAATCTAAAACTAAAAATTAAATTCTAAAAATCTAAATAAAAGAAATTTTAACCTAAATGAAAATCAGATAAAAATTTAAACTATACGATTAAAAAAACTAAGATTCTAAATCTACCCTAATCATATATACATTAAACAAAAAAAACTTACGCATAGTATTCAAATCGAAATTTTATCTAGGGTTAAATGTTTGCTGTTCGTAATTCATATGTGCAGGTGTGACGGCGGAAAGGAGAGCGAAGGAGAGCAACTTGCTAAAGCTACGGGAATGAAGGCTGAGGGTGGATCGATGGCTGGAAAACTGCATGCATATGCTGGAGGACCCTGCTGCGAGGAAACGGATAGGCAACAAAACGGAGCAGGGAGATGGAGAACGCAGATGCAGCTTGATAGAGGATGGACGACAGTGTGATTAGCTGATTCGTTTGCAGGTTCAGGAGGGGGCACAACGATGAGGGTTATGAATGTGCGTAGAGCTGCGTGAGGGGAAGGAGTGTGACATAGAATGAGAGGGACGCAGTAGGGAGAAAGCCAAACGTGTGGAGGAGATAGATGCTGGAGATGGCTGAGAATGGAGCAGATTTGCAGCAATGGACAGTGTGAAAATGACAGAGACAGAGACGCAGTTTTGGGCAATGTTTGGAGAAACCAGAAAAGGCAGCACGTAGGTGAATTGAATGGTTAGAAGAAACGCGTGGAGGAGAGCTGAGGTTTCCGCTTGCAGATTGAACAGATTGAACACAGGGAGTTGAGGAGATGAATGCAGGGGGTATGACAGCAATCTAGCCTACCCAAAATGTTTTTTCCCTGAGACAAAAATAAACCCCGTGCAGCGAAACAACTTTGATAAACCCTCAAATTTCATCAGAAAATTTGGAAATCCGTTGAAGATTATCCCTACAAGAAATGATGTTGAGGCCAGATCTTACCCTCCAGGGCCTAGATCTGGCTTCAAAATCAAATTTCGACTTCAGATCTGCAACCTGCAACCTGAAAACAGTGAAAACAAACAGCCAGAACCTGAAAATGCAAAAAATAAATGAAACCGTAAAAACCCTAAGAACCAACTAAATAATTATAGTATTTACAAATTAAAGGCTCTAAATAGCCAGATTTATCATTATGCTACAAGAATATTTTCAGAATTTTAAGCTTAATGTGATATGCTTAAGAAAACCCTTCATGCATCTAAAATTCTAATGATAAGCCTGGGATTAAAACTGGCTGGGCTCTTTCAGAAAACACAATCCGGGAGTTGGTTGGTTCAGCGAGAACTTCCCCTAACGCCCGGTAAACTAAAAAAAAAAAAATATTTCCTGCACAGCTTAAATCAATCATTAACATAGAAGGAGAAAACAACAGTGAAATTTAGATCAAATGGAGATACCTTCCATTATGTTTCAGAAATTAAACTATCATTCAAACCTCAGAAACCAGACAAGATACATGTGCCTAAATCAATCTTCATCAAGCTATTATGAATGACTGAAAATAAAATTATGCAGAAAAATTAAAGATCTTATAGCATTTCCAGAAGAGTAACACAGCAAGATTTTCAACCCCAAAGTCTTTTTTTATTGTACAAAAAGTAACTACAAGAGAGCTTTCTTTAGCACAAGACTCACAGATCGAATGATCTCAAATGACCCCTGACAGCCTATTTAAAGAAAAAAATCCCAATGGCTAGTTCGAGTGATCCATGTCAAAATGATCTTGACTGTTGATGAGGATCAAAATCCATTTTAATTTCATCCGTCGAATTTTTAAATATTAAAAAAAAATTACAATCTTGCATTTATTTTCTCAAAAACTTTGACTTATTATTTTATTTATATATTATCTTTTAGTTTTTTATTTTTATTATTTTAATTTTAATTTTTATTTTTGGATCCTCGAACTTAGCCTTTGAAAAAATCACCTAGGACCTAGGACTTAGGACTTATGAGGGGATTGAAACATTTTCTAACTCTCAAGACACTTTACATCATGACTTTTACAATTTTACATCTCAAGGGGGAAAACCCATTTGACATAGACCCTCATAGATCACTCAGTTCTGCGACACAAATATAATCTAGTAGATCAAGCAATTTGAAATAACCTAACCAAATGATTATTTCCAAATTACTTTTACATAGACTCGAAAGACACTAGGATTCCCCTAAGATTCTAATGACAAAATTCATTCGGGCTTTGGGGTTAGGCTGAAATAAAACTCTGCTGATCATGGATCGGTGAGACAAAAAACCTTCCGGAATGTAGATTATCACTAGAAAATTAGGTTTGCCTAGGCAATTTACATGTATGACTCAGATCTGCTAAGATCATTTACAATTTACACATGCACACTAGGTTTACAACATAACATGATCGGGTCGACGATGACTGTCGAATGGCACGGACACGTCGATCAAGCGCTATCCCTTTTGTGAAAAAAGGGGGTGTACTGCTATGGGTAGTTGACACGTAGTGGTCAACAAAGCGCTCTATCTCCAGACCAAGGGGTGCGTTAAGGCAGATCCAGCCAAAATGCGACACTAAAAATCGAATCAAGCTTAGGGAAGGGTTTTCCTAGGGTCAATCAAGGTTTGATTCAATCAATCAAGATCGATTTAAGAGGTGAAAATTGTGCTAAGGTCAAGGAAACCACCAAGGGAAGAAATCGATCCCTAGTATGGTCGCCGATTTGTTATGCGGAATTTTCACGATTGTGGACAAAGGTGAATTCCCTGGACCTAGTGGCCTAGTCTAGAACAGAAAAAGGCAAAGAACATAAATTTTCCTTAGAGAGATTAGAATATGGGAATGAAGCATACCTTGAATTTGTAGCAGGCTTTCCCTTCTTGAAGTAACAGGTGTAAGCTCCAATTCCAGCTCCAAGAATTATAATTAGAACCTGCACATATGACTAAAACAAGCAAAGGATCCACAATATCCACATAGCATAGTCTAACATCTCCATTCAATCAATTAGCTAGGCATTGAAATGCATGAGTGTAAACATAATACAACCAATATAGGCAAACAAGATACTCTTTGTACTAATAAATATAGGAGAGAGCTTGCAACCGTAAATAGAAGCTAACTTTGTAGATGTCTCCTCAAGTTAACTTGTCCTTCCATGTCACAAAACACACCTCAACACCAACCCTAATGACTAAAAGTGATCACTGCTTAGGTTCAAATCAACAGCATGAGGCAACAATCAATCTCCAAAATCCAACCACGAGGCTATGGAAGGCAGTAAATTTATAAGATGAGGGTGGTATTTTAAAATTTGCCATCTTAGGCTTGAGATCCACATATGATGGGAGGATGAGTTCAAGGGATAACAGAAAGGTCCATTAGAGTAGGATCAGATAGGAATTCAAGATCTCTATCCATGGTAAATGGTTAAAACCACCTCGGAAGCTTCTGGAAGAGGAAACTTCGGAGATATTTTTTATTTTTCTGAATTTCTAGAATCAATGCACTTGTAGAGTAGAGCAATTTACATTGATCATCGCAATTGCTTAGTTATGCAACTTGCGACCAGCGGAGGTGGACCAAAGTGCAGGGTGTGTTGGGGCAAAAGACATGGTTTTTTGGCTTATTGTTCCAGAAACTCAAACTTTTTGGAGAGGATATGCTTAGGGATTTGCAAAGGGATAATGAGAAAGCGTTTAGGATGTTAAGTGATCCGGTTTTCAGGCCTTTTGAGTTGATGTGACAAAATGGTTTGTAACACCGGTACTAGGGAAGTCACTAGGGCAAATATATCAATGGTGTAAAGGTAGTGATTCCAAGAGCCTATTCAAAGGAGAGACTCTAATGATAGGGATTACTTGCCTTTGAAGCAAGATTAATGACTCTCCAAGAAGGGCTAGAAGGAGACCTAGACCTAGGGTTGAGGAGTATCTCTCAATAAGAAGTGCCCTAGACCTAAGAATCCTAGAAGAATAGGTTTTCTAAGCAATACTTGTGAAATTGGAGTGACAAGGTTGCGGGACCACAAAGAAGCCCTAGTGGACCTAGACGAGGTCAATGGTTTGGGATGGAACTTCAAACAAATGGACTTGACCAAGTGAGGGAGGAGAAAAGGATCAAAGACATAGGATTTGTGTTGGATTTTCAATGCAATGACCCTTAATGAAGCCACTAACTAAAGGAAACCTAGGGAGAAACGATTCTTAAGTTAGGGATTGGGATAACTTGAGATTCCACCATTGGATTGGCTTGAAAATTGGAGTACCTATCAATGACACACCTGCGTAGTTCTTGACCAAGTCTCATCAACTTTGGATGGCTACAATGGATTTTGTCTGATGCCCTACGAAGCCTACTAAGGTTAGGGCTTAGAAAGAGAAAAAGAGGTGAGAAAGTGTTCTTTTGGCGACCACCTAGGACTAGACCAGTGCCTAACCTATTGGGAGAATGGAGTCAATGAAATTCAATGTTTAGAGATGCTTATGCCCAATTAAGGAGTTCCCCAGCAACTTCGTATGGTCCTAAAAGAAACAATTAGGTTACGAGGGAAATTCATACTTCTTTGATGCTGCAATTGATGACTATGAACAATCGTATACCCCTAGGACAATCATTCACTATACTTTGCATGAATATATGAAAATTCCCTCACAAAGACAAGATAAACAAATTGGCATTTCATTTAAGGCAGCTACACCAGCTTCATGAGAGAAAGTTTTCCATACATTATACAAGTGCAAGGCATGAGAAATAAACCATGAAAACACACTTACAAGAATAGCAAAATCTTCTAATCATCAATAGAGACAAAATTGAGGCTCCAAGATTAAAGACAAGCTCTTCCAAACATCAAAATGCATCAAGATTCCAATTCGTCCATCAATAAGGCTAGTGAAATTCTCAAGAAGAGATACAAGTCCAAACCCAAGTGATGATCAAATGAAATGATCATCACATCAATATATATCCTCCCTAAGGGGTTCAATTTGCCTAATAAGGCCTAATAATGCCCCAACTAATAAAATAATGTGCAAAAATAACATTCCTTGGTGACAAGCACATCAAGATAGCTCCATAATACAAATTTAGCCTCCCAAGAGGGCAAAATAATAGACACAATAGGTCGAAGGACCATTGAGGAGGCCTAGTGGAGTCTAATGTGTGCCAAGATGAATGAATAAGCTCCAAATATAGTGATAAAAGGGGTGGCCCCTTGATATCCAAGCAAATAACCTTTGGTGTCCCCAAGTGGATATGTGTTGATTTGGGGTAGCATCGGATGTGCTCTAGCTACGAAATTTGGTGGAGAGGTTTGGGGCACATGAGCTCTCCAATACCCATAAAGGGTTTGGGCAGATTCTAAACAGATCAGGAGATACTAAAATAATTAATATTTTTAATGGAGTCCTTAAGTCTAAATTTAGGGAAAATAAAATATTAATGTGTATTAATATGAATCTGTGTTAGAGTGGTCTAAAAGACATGGATCAAGCCAGATCTAATCTTAGCCATTGATTAGGGACTTAATCTCGGCTATTGAGATTCAGATTCATTGTAGTAGGGGTTCCTTTAGAGTGTAGGAATTTTCACATGGTATTAGAGCATTGATTTTGAAACAGGAAGAGCAGATCCAATGCTGAGCAATGAGGTCGAAAGCTGCACTTGGCAACAATTCGAATCCCCTTGAAGGGATTGCACAGTTCTTGCTGGGAAGAAGATCCGAGGAAATCTCTCTCTGGGTGAGACGATAGAGAGGTACGATTTTCAGTTCGTGAGTTTGCAGAGGCAGAGAGGGAGATGCAGAGCCTTAGCGCAATGCTTGAAGGGCATAGTTTTTGTTGGGGTAGAAATCCGCTGGAAAAGAATGAAGACACATAGAAGGGGAATTTTCTCCTCAGAGAACTTTCCACCAGAGAGTTCAAATTTCTCACTTGATGACCAATTGAGCAGTGCTAAGTAGTGACTAGACAAGTCAGTTCGACAATTGGGTGAGATGGCATTGCATGGGCTCAGAGATCAGGACAGGTTGGAAGGAGCCTCCAACTATGTCATATGGAAGACTAGAATCTTAGCTGTTCTGGAGGAATATGATCTCGAGGCCTATGTCAATAGTGTTGTAGTTGTTCCCGCTGACAACGATCAAAAGAAGAAGTACGAGGCCGAGCAGGGGAAGCCAAAGAGGCTCATTCTCGATGGAGTTCGAGATCATGTGTTCTCACACTTGTAGGGCAAGGATACAACCTGGGAGATGTTGGAAGACTTGTCTTCTCTACATGAAGGCTCTTCCAAACAACGGAAGATGTATTTAGAGAAGAAGTTGCAGCAGACTTTGATGTAGAAAGGAGAAGGGGTGAACCTCTATCTTCAACGTCTTCAGGACGCTAGAGACCAACTTGCTGCAGTGGGGTCCACTCCTCAGCCAACTGCAATGGTGAGGATAGCCCTGAATGGATTCTCGGATGAAGGACAAGTTTTTGTCCAAAGTATATTGGGCAGGGAAAAACTACGTTCATGGGAGGAGATGTGGGCAGCTCTTCAACAGGAGGAGTTATGGAGGGACCTATTGAAGATCAACCTCAGTGGTAGCTATGGGAGTGGCACAAAGACGAAGGAGGAGGAGGAGAACGTAGCTCTGGCATCGAAGGGACAACAAAAGCTGAAGTGAAAGAAGGACATTTCAAAGGTAAAATGTTTTAGTTGTGGCGAGATGGGCCACTATGCATCCCAGTGTCCTTTGAAGAAAAAGAACAAGGATGAGAAACATGATCCTAAGGCTGCTTTAGCAAAGATTGACGAGGATGAGTTTTCCATGAGTGCCCACACATCTCTAGGAGGGAGATGGGGCGATATTGAGTTGTAGTCGAGAGGACTACATGTGGGCAGGATCCTTGAGGAGTTCACTTGTTGGATCAATTCCTTGCTATGGGAGCCTAAGATTTAGCAGTAGCGAGATGGAATTAGTGTCAGATGATGTAGTGGAGTGTTTGGAGGACAGATGCAGTTGCTGGCGACCAAAGATTGATCAGTGCAGAGCAGGGTTGGCAGCAGTGCAGTTGGCATAGTGCAGGAGTTAGCAACAACGCATAAGATTCAAAGGGTCAAAATTAGTAGTAGTCAGATTCCAACATTCATTGTATTACGCTGAACATAGTTAAGTTCAGCTAATTTTGGATGTTTTTCAGTTGCTTCTCTCAGCAACTGAGTAGCAGTACGGATGCAGTGTTAGTAGTGGCAGTGCTAACAGCATAGCAGATGCAACATTTGAGAGGGAGCTGTAGTACATATACAACAGTGCCAATGTGAGTGTGTCATGGGCAGCAGTATAGTAGCAGCAACAACACAGCGTGGTGGCAGCAACAGTGTAGAAAGGAGGTGCTTTAGAAACAGAGCAACATGCAGGTGGACATTGTTGCTAGAGCACTTTCCTCACTAAAAGGGAGTGTTAGTTTTTGGTAGCATCGGAAGTGCTCTAGCCTTGAAAATTGGTGGAGAGGCTAAGGCACATGAGTTCTAAAGAACCCAGAAACTTTTTGGTGAAATTCCACTTAGATTGTATTTTATTAAAATAATTAATATTTTTAATGGAGTTCCTAAGTCTAAACTTAGGGAAATTAAAATATTAATGGGTATTAATCAAAATACGGGTGAGAATGATCTAGGTGGTGTATCAAGTTATGTTTTAATCTTAGTCGTTGATTAGAGACTTAATCTCGGTTGTTGAAGACTCAACAGGAAAAGTATAAAATGGAGGCTTAGGGTTCATTTGGAAAGACACAAAAGAAGAGAATTGATCTAGAGTTCAATTTCTAGGGCTAGGAAGCTGAGGAATTCGAACTAAGTGATCATTCAGCACCAAAGGGACTGTGAGAATCCGGGAGAAGGACTTTCGGGAGAATACTGTCAGAGAGGCAGAGAGAGCTTGTAGACAGGCAACACAGTAGCTGGGAGAGCTGATGCTGGGCCAGTCTAAGCCCATGGAGTCCTTACGCAAAGCCAGAAGGGCCAGCATAGAGAAGAAAAGCTGCCTATCACGTAGAAGCCGGCATTGTCGGATCAACGAGAATTCTGCCGGGTGAAGTGAGGTAAAACTCACTCAAATTTTCCGCTAGTATTTTTTTGTAAAGGATTGCTAGATGAGCATCCTAGATTTGTATTCAGATATTTCTCCTACATAATAATAAACCCCAGAACTACTGCACCAGTTTTCTCGCATTGGGTTTTCCCGGGGACTATCGTGTCCAAAAATAAGTGTCCTATGTATCTTGTTCTTTACTCTGTTTTCTATTTCTTGAGATCAAATATTTAATTAGTGTAGGCTGCAGAAGTAATTTGCTTCAGTATTTAGAAGAATAACTTGATGAATGTAATTTAAAAATCAAGTAGGTGAAGTAGATTCAAATTTGCTGTAGTAGGGGTTCCTTCGAAGTGTAGGAATTTTCACAATAGCCACTTGGGGGCACCATAAATCATTTGCTTGGAAATGAAGGGGCCAACCCCTTTATCACTATGTTTGAAGCTCATTCATTAATCTTGGCACACAATTTGACTCCACTAGGCCTACCCAATGACCTTTCGATGTATTGTATCTATTATTTTTCCCTCTTCGGAGGTTTACTTTTGTATTATGTAGCTATCTTGGTGGGCTTGTCACCAAGGAATGTTATTTTGGCACATTATTCTATTAGTTGGGGCATTATTAGGCCTTATTAGGCAAATCAAATCCCTCAGGGAGGATATATATTGATGTGATGATCATTTCATTTGATCATCACTTGGTTTTGGACTTTTATCTCTTCTTGAGAATTTTGCTAACCTTATTGATGGATGAATTTTATTCTTGATGCATTTCGACGTTTGGAAGGACTTGTTTCTTATCTTGGAGCTTCGATTTTTGTTGCTGTTGGTGATTGGAAAATTTCTCTATACTTGTAAGTGACTTTTACATGGTTTCTTTCTCATGTCTTGCACTTGTATGATGTATGAAAATTTTTCTCTTGTGAAGCTGGTGTAGCTGCCTTAATGAAATGCAAATTTGTTCGATCTTGTCTTTGTGAGGGTTTTTTCATATGTTTGTGCTAAGTATAGTGAATGAATGTCCTAGGGGTATATGATTATTCATAATTGTCTTGATAAGTCATCAATTGCAACATCAAAGAAGTATAAATTTCCCTAGTAACATAGTTGCTACTTCTAGGTCCGTGCGAAGTTGTTGGGGAACTCCTTGACTGGGTATAAATGTCTCTAAACATTGAATCATATTGATTCCATTCTCCCAAGAGGCAAGGCACTGGTCTAGTCCTAGGTGATCACCAAAACGAAGATCTTTTCCACCTCTTTTCTTCTTTTTATAATCCCTAACCCTAGTAGACTTCCTAGGGTATCACATAAAATCCATTGTTTCCATCCAAAATTACTGAAACTTGGTCAATAGCTGCGCTGGTGTTCCCTTGAAAGGTCCTCAAATTTTCAAGCCATTTCGATGATGGAATTTCAAGTTATCCCAAGCCCTAGCTCAAGAACCATTTCTCCCTAGGCTTCCTTTGGTTAGTGGCTTCATTAAGAATCATTGCACTGAAAATCCAAGTCAAATCCTATATCTTTGATCCTTTTCTCCTCCCTCACTTGGTCAAGTCTATTTGTTTGAAATTTCACCCCAAAACCTTGATCTCATTTGGGTCCACTAGGGCTTCTTTGTGGTCCCGCAACCTTATCACTCCAATTTCACAAGGATTGCTTTAGAAACCCTATTCTTCTAGGATTATTAGGTCTAGGGCACCTCTTATCAAGAAATACTCCTCAACCCTAGGCCTAGGTCTCCTCCTAGCCCTTCTTGGAGAGCCATTCATCTTGCTTCTAAAGCATGCAATCACTATCATTAGAGTCTCCTCTGAATAGGCTCTTGGAATCACTACCTACACACCATTGATATATTTTTCCTAGAGATTTCCTTAACACCGAGACTCCTCCCATGTGTGAAAGTCCATAAAGAGCAGGGAGCTTTAGCTGAGGTGACAGTGGGCTATTGCTCCATTGTTTTCACTTGACCAAGTAGTTGGTCCATAGGAACCCTGCCTAGGACTCTAGCTAGTTTGAGCGATAACATGTATTTTTGGTCAATCTTATCAAGTAGCTCATTGACAGGCTTATTGGGCCATCTCTGATGCAATTACTAAATCTAGGATCTGAGGCTATCTTCAGTCATATAATTTGAGCATATGCTACAGACGGGTTGAAGCGTCATTTTTCAGTACATCACTTGTGAGATCAGTTCTATGCATGTTTTAAGGGTTTGAATAATAATGAATCTATAGAAGTCAGTCGAGAGTTGAAGAACCTTCCTTGCATCACTTTTGTAGTACCTTGTTTGGCTCTTGAATCAAAGGTTGTTTGTAATTATGCCTGAAATTTGAAGACAAGAAAATTGTAATGACCAATCTCTCTGATAGAGGCCTACGAACTCTCCATAAGGCACACATCTACTGCACAAATTAAAGTGAGCTATCTCTGAAATGTCTCAGCCCTGCGGAGCAGCATCTAATCCTAAGAGAGGCAAATTAATTTGTTGAAGGATCAAAAGGGTAAATTATCTTTGTCTTCTTTGGGATTCAAGGTTTCGCTTCTAAGAGTTATCCATGGACAAACATTATTGTAACTTTGATCAAAATTAAACCCAACCTAGTATTGCCAGGGTTTGCTTGTTGCAAAGAAATTTCATTGAAAGCCATGTATATCAGAGAGGACAATGTCTAAGTGTTGTATCATTCAAGGAGACTAATCATAAGCCTGAATTAAATAGTTCTCTCGGCTTGATGCTGTAGAGGTACATCTGCCAACAATACGCTTGATAATTGAAATAAAGATTAGACAGAGAGTTTTTGATGATACTAGACACAAAGTCTATGATCAACATCTATATAGTGCTGGTGTGCACAACAAGGCTACAATCTGCAAGAAAATTATTGAAGCTACCACTGTTGTGGTTGTGTACATACCATTGTTTCCTATTGGTGCACATTATGTCAGGCTTATATTGACCTGCAACCAGTGTTAGTTTGTTTAAATTGCTATTATTTATGTTGATGTGTTCAAAGCTGAGTTGCTGAGGGTACATAAAGGATGTGTATGGATGGTTGATATATTGTGGGTGCTGCTAAGGTAGAGATATCAATTGACATCTTGTTGAGAGCAAGCAGAGTTACTGTTACTAATGTGAGAGGGTGCTACTATTGTTGTTGAGCAAGAGTAGTTGATGATGTATTGAGTCTTCAAAGAGTTCTGACCAGAGAGGCACATATGTTGCAATGACAATGATAGATGAGGAGCAGATTGTAGTAAAGCTGGGTCATTGTCCCTGGTACAAGAGCCCAAGCTTAGTCTTGATCATTGTATGGGGCAACAGATTGTTGTGGGGCAAAGTGACTGAGTTGAAGTGCAACAACACTGTTGTAGAATGTAATAGGGGACTGAAGGCCCCTTCAGATTGAGTCTGCAAATATCTTCAGACTTAGGGAGCAACTTCTTCCTTCTAACCTTGCTGGTAAAAGCCTTGGGAGTATTCCATTTCCTTCTAGTTCTGATTGCTAAATTTGTATGTAATCTTACATAATGAATTTTTTATTGAGAGAAATCTTCTGTGTAATGTTCTTGTGATGTGATACTACTTTGTATTTGTTTAGATAAGTTAAAAGAACCTAACCAATTGTAAAATTTAAGGAAATATTGATTCACCCCCCTCTTAGTATTTCCAACATGCAAGAGGTCTAGAGATTTGCCAACAAATGATGATCATAGTGAGCAGCCAACAAAAGATTCTAGAGTTGAGTAGCAGGATCAGGGGCAGGAGAGCACAAGTACAGTGACTAGTACAAGCACAAGCTCAGATGTAGGTGTTCCTAAGACTTCATAGAGCATGTAGCAACAGATGCAACAAATCAGGGAGATGCATAAGGAGGATATAGAGGTGGATATTTCATCATCTATAGTTGGCAGGAGGAACTATGAGGTTCAACAGATACTCAGGGATGCTTAAGAGTTTGTGGGAGCTCCTAGGACAGGTAGTAGACAACAAAGACAATCATAGAGGTACACTAGCTACATGACATTGGTCAGTCGGTTAGTTCATGGTTAGCCTTCCAACTATCAGGAGGCCACACAACAAAGTGTGGCAAGTTGCAATGGTTGAGGAGTACACCTCAATCATGTAGAACGATGTATGGGAGGTTGTTCCTAAACCGACACACAGGGTGGTTGTTGGATCATGTTGGATCTTCAAGATCAAGCACAGTGCAGATGGTAGCATCAAAAAATACAAGGTGAGGTTCGTGGCCAAGGGGTTCTCTTAGGAGGAGGGAATAGACTATGAGGAGACATTCACTCCTGTATCCAGGTATGCTTTTATATGAGCCGTGCTCTCATTAGCAGCATAGATGGGATGGTTGATCCATTAGATGGATGTCAAGACGACATTCCTTAATGGTGAGTTAGAAGAGGAGGTATACATAGAACAACCAAAAGGCTTTGTAGCACACAACCAAGAGGCCCACATGTGCAGGTTGAAGAGAGCATTGTACAGGCTCAAGCAGGCTCCAGGGCATGGTATGAGTGCATAGACATATATTTGCAGGGAATGGGCTGCGTGAAGAGTAAGGCATATTCTAACCTCTACTACTTAATGGTTGACAGTGAGGTTCTCATTCTTGTCTTGTATGTGGACAACTTGTTTCTTCTAGGTTCACTGAGGCTCATAGAGGAGTGCAAAAGGGATCTTGCAACAGAGTTTGAAATGAAGGACTTGGGGCTTATGCACTACTTTCTACGTATGGAGGTGTGGCAGACGGGTGGGGAGATTTTCTTTGGGCAAGGGAAAATCTACATCGAGATCTTGAGGAGGTTTGGGATGGAGGATTACAGAGCCATGTCTACAACCATAATCATGAGCTGGAGGAAGGTAGATGTATTTAGGGAGAAATGTAGACCCCACCTTATACAAACAATTGATTGGCTTTCTGATGAATTTGGTTAACACTGGACCAAATATATTCTATACAGTAAAATCCCTCTTTCAGTTCATGGTGGAACCAAAGAGAGTGCATTAGACAACAACAAAACATTTGTTGAGATATTTGTGCGGTACTATCAAGTATGACATCAGATATGCTTGAGATGATGAAATCAAATTGGTGGGCTATACTGACGCAGACTGGGTAGGTAATATAGTGGATCAGAGAAGCACTTTAGGGTGTTGCCTTAGCATGGGATCAGGAATTGTTTCTTGGTACAGTAGGAAGCAGAAGTTTGTGGCACTAATTTCTGCAGAGGTAGAGTACATAGCAATGGGCATGACTACATGTGAGGCCATATGGCTTCGGAAGCTGCTAGTAGACTTGTTTGGTCAGAGGGTAGAGACGACAGTGATACACTGCGACAATCAAAGTTGCATTAGGTTGTCTGAGAATTTGGTGTTTCATGATAGGTCCAAGCATATAGACATCAGGAACAACTTCATCAAAGATTGTGTACAACACAAGATTGTTCAGCTACAGTAGATACTTATAGATGAGTAGATAGAAAATATACTGACCAAGGCTTTGAGGAAGGTGAGATTCATCTTCTTCAAAGACAAGATGGGTGTCATGCAAGAGTGAGTGTTAGTTTATGTAGTTTAGACAGGTGTTCTAGTCTTAGATGGTGTTTATGAGGCTAAGGAACATAGTGGATTAATTTTCTCCAATACCCATAAAAAGTTTCTAGGGAAAACTATCTTAATTATAATTAATTAGCCACCTCATTAATTATCCTAAGTTTAACTTAGGGAAATGGCTTAATTCATTAAGGATTGTGTACAACACGGATTGTTCAGCTACAATAGATACCTATAGATGAGCAAATAGCAAATATACCGACGAAGGCTTTGGGGAAGGCGAGATTCATCTTCCTCAAAGACAAGATGGGTGTTATGCAAGAGGGAGTGTTAGCTTATGTAGTTCAGACAAGTGTTCTAGTCTTAGATGGTGTCTATGAAGCTAAGGAACAAAGTGGATCAATTTTCTCCAATACCCAGAAAACATTTCCAAGGAAAAGTATCTTAATTAGAATTAATTAGCCACTTTGTTAATTATCCTAAGTCTAACTTAGGGAAATGGCTTAATTAATCGGGATTAATTGAGGTAAATCGATTTTCCTCTAGTGACTTCTAGAAAAGTCATTTGATGGGGTCAAGATGATCTTAGCCATCGTTTGAGATTAGATTATGGGCATTTGGGGAACAAATCAAAGACATATTTGTAGTGATAGCAAGGGTACAGTGATAGCATGAAGGCACGAGCAGATCGAGATCAACAGTGATTGAAGACAGAGGAGTCGAAGATAATTCTTCACAGTGATTTCTAAATCCTCAGAGATAGAGGGAGGTCGAATTTATTTGCAAAAGAGGCCGAGTTTTCCAGTGGTGCGAATTGCTTCAGAGAGGTCGAGTTGTTGGAGCAAAGAAAAATTTCCTAGAGTGATCAATTTGCACAAAAGAAGTCGAGTTTGCCAGGAGAAGTCAAATTCTAGAGGAGTCCGAGTTTATTTCCATCCAGTGCGAGTTTGCCAGTAAGGGTTGTGTTGTCAGGGCTACACGTGTGGACTAGTTTGAGGCTCTAGAGGAGGGCGAGTTGGATCAGAGGGGCCGAGTTGTCTCTAGAAAGCCAAATCGACTTTGCAGAAATGAAAGAAACAATTTTCCGTACGTTTGCTAATTCATGACAAACAATTGTAATTTTAACTAGTTACTGATCAAACAAGAACTTTACCCATTACCCATTTTTTTGAGGTAGCAAAAAAATCATCCGATTTTGAAAAATGTTGATTTAGATTACACCTTTTTCTTTGAACATATTTTTGACACTTCAATTTTCTTATGTATTAAGTATGAACTTTTTTTTTACATGTTAGTGATTTTCATGTTGATTCTGAAAAGTGTTAATGCAACATCAACCCTTTTTTCTAGAGGGCTTATTTTTGACACTTCAAATTTTCTTAATATATAAGTGTGGATATTTTTTTTTAAATGTTGGTGATTTTCATGCGGATTTTGAAAAACATCAACATTTTTTTAAGGCACATTTTTGACACTTTAAATTTTCTGATGTCATAAGTATGCAATTTTTTTTTTACATGTTGTTTATTTAGCCATTTTTCAAGTTGTCTTATTCCTATTTTTGTTTTTCGTCCTAAGATGTTTGTTTTTTAAAGGTTTTCCAAACATATATTTTTTGTTTTTCTTTGCAATGTTTTTTATAATGAAAATTTTAATTTTTTTTGCAAAGTTTAAAAAATAATAATAACATTAATATTTTGAGGTTAGAATTTTTTATAAATTTATAGATCGTTAATTAATACTTCAATACAAATAAAATAATTGTCACTAAAAAATAATAATTTTAAACACTCGACAAAAAATACAAATTTTGCATATAGATATAATTAAAAAAAAAACCTATTTCAGGGCCTTTTCGCTAAAAATGACATGTTAAATAAAATATTTTTATGAAAAAATTGAATAAAAAATGTTGGAAAAATAACAAATTTTATGAATTTTATAACAAAAGATGATGACATTTGAAGTTTTTTTCCCAAAAAAATGATTTAGATAAAATTTTAAGTAAAAATAACTAAAACAATGTTAAAAAAACATACAATTAAGAAAAAAATAAAATATGCTTAAAAATAAAAAGTAAAATCATATGTCAAGTCCCACTAGCACATCCGGTTGAGGATGGGCCTCATTAGCAAGGTGACCCAGGATCAAGCCTCACAGAGGGTGGTTGTGCCCTATGCTAGGGGGAGGAGACATGCTAAAAAATCTAGTCAGCTTAGGGCTGGTGTGACTCAGGCCGGGTGTGATCCCCAGGTGACTTTGACAGATTAGATGCCCCTGGGTCGTGACTCCTCAAGCCACAAGACAAGCCTAGAGCATCACAAACAACTTGAAAAAAAAATCCTTAAAAATAAAAGGTGAAATCATATGTCAAGTCGCACTAGCACAACCGGTTGAGGATGGGCCTCGTTAGCAAGGCGACCTAGGATCAAACCTCACGGAGGGTGGTTGTGCCCTATGCTAGGGGGAGGAGACATGCTAAAAAATCCAGTCAGCTTAGGGTTGGTGTGACTTAGGTCGGGTGTGATCCTCGGGTGACTTTGATGGATTAGATGCCCCTGGGTCGCGACTCCTCAAGCCACAAGTCAAGGCTAGAGCATCATAGACAACTTGACAAAAAAAAATTATAAACATAGAAAAATAAAATTAAAAATACAAGTAAAAAAAATAATTTGAAAGAAACATAAAAAAATAATAAGAACATAAAAATAAAATTAAATAAAGCATTAAAATTTTTTTTAGAAGAAAACACACACACATTAAAAACGATTAAAAAAACATTAAAATGAAAAAAAAGTAATAATTTTAATAACATTAAAAAAAGAAAGGCTCCAAGGGATAGCTTAATTGGTCGAATTCCCGTTGCTAATATTAGTTTTTGGTAGCATCGGATGTGCTCTAGCCATGAAAATTGGTGGAGAGGCTAAGACACATGAGTTCTAAAGAAACCAGAAATCGTTTGGTGAACTTCCACCCGAATTGTCTTTTATTAAAATAATTAATATTTTTAATGGGGTTCCTAAGTCTAAACTTAGGAAAATTAGAGTATTAATGGGTATTAATCAAAATATGGGTGAGAATGTTCTAGAACACAGATCAAGTCAAGTTTTTAATCTTAGCCATTGATTAGAGACTTAATCTAGGCTGTTGAAGTCTCAACGAGAAAAGTATAAGGAGGCTTCGGGTTCATTTAGAAACAAACACCAAGAGAACGAGAGAACAAATTGATCTAGAGTTCGAAATTTCTAGGGCTAGGAAGTTGAGAAATTCGAACTAAGTGATCATTCTACAAAGAGGGGCTTGGATAGTTCGGGAATACTGGGCAGAGAGGCGGAGAACCACTAGTGGAGGAAGCGAAACACCTAGAGGGACTGACACTGGGACAGTCTGGGGCTTGGGTCCATGTAGGCCTGATGCTGAACCAAGGAGAGCAAGTGCAGAGGAGAAGCTGCCCTCACGCAGAAATCTAGAATTTTGCCTGGGAGCTGTCGGAACAACTAAGGAACGTTGATGCAGAAGCTCCAGGAGGTAGAAGAGACAACACAAGGCTGATGCAGGGCCAACATAAAGATAGTCGGGGTTAGCCAGTTCTGTTGCCGGATCAACTGGAAATTGCCGGGTGAGGTGAGGTAATCTCACTCAGTTTTCTGCCATTATATTGTTTCTCTGTAACTGTATTGTCAGGAGGGCATCCAACATTGTATTAAGAACTACTGCTTAATAATAGAAAACCCTCAGAGCTGTTGCACCGGTTTTCCTGCATTGGGTTTTTCCTGAGACTATTTTGTTAAAAAATAATGGTGTCCTATGTATCTTGTTCTTTGTTCAGTTTCTTGTTTCATGTAATCAAATTAAATTGGTGTAGGCTGCAGAAGTAATTTACTTTAGTATTATTAAGAAAATAACTTGATAATGTATATTAAAATCAAGTAGGAGAAGTAAATTCAGTTTTGCTGCAGTAGGGGTTCCTTGAGTGTAGGAATTTTCACATGGTATCAGAGCATTGATTTTGAAGCAGGAAGAGCAGATCCAGTGCTGAACAGAGAGGCCAATAACTGCATTTGGCAGTGATTCGAATCCCCTTGAAGGGATTGCGCAATCCTTGTCAGTAAAGTAGAGATTCTGAGGAAATATCTCTCTGAGAGAGTCGCCAGAGAGGTACAATTTTCGGTTCGTGAGCTAGCAGAGGCAGAGGGAGTGATGTACACCCTCAACGTAGTGCTTGAATGGCGCAGTTTTTGTCAGGGTAGAAATCTGTCGGAAAAGAGCGAAGACACATAGAAGGGGAATTTTCTCCTCAGAGGACGTTTCTTGCCAAAAGTTCGAATTTTTTCACTTGTTGGGCAGCAGACTAGTGCTGCACAGTGACTAGAGGTGTCAATTCGACAATTTGGGTGAGATGGCATCACATGGACTCAGAGATTAGGATAGGTTGGAAGGAGCTTCCAACTATGTCATATGGAAGACCAAAATCCTAGATGTTCTGGAGGAGTATGATCTCGAAGCTTACGTCAAGAGTGTTGTGGCTGTTCCTGCGGACAATGATTAGAAGAAGAAGTACAAGGTCGATTAAGGAAAGGCGAAGAGGTTCATACTCGATGGAGTTCAAGATCATGTGGTCTCACACTTGCAGGGCAAAGTTACAACCCGAGAAATGTGGGAAGCTTTGTCTTCACTGTATGATGGTTCTTCCGAACAATGGAAGATGTACTTAGAACAAAATTTGTATCAGACATTGATGCAGAAGGGAGAAGGGCTTAAATCCTATCTTCAACGTCTTGAGGACACTAGAGACCAACTTGCTGTAGTGGGGTCTACTCCTCAATCTACCGCAATGGTAAGGATGACCCTGAATGGAGTCTTAGATGAATGGCAAGTCTTCCTCCAACGTATATCAGGTAGGGAAAGGCTACCTTCATGGAAGGAGATGTGGGTAGCCCTTCAATAGGAAGAATTAAGGAGGGATTTGGTTAAGGTCAACCTCAATGCAGTAGTGGGAGTGACACGAAGACGAAGGAGGAGGAGGAGAACGCAGCTCTAGCATCAAAGGGACAACAGAAGCAGAAGCGGAAGAAGGACATTTCAAAGGTGAAATGTTTCAGAGGTGGGGAGATGGGCCACTTTGCATCCCAGTGTCATTTGAAGCAAAAGGATAAGGATGAGAAACATGATCCTAAGGCTGCTCCAGCAAAAATTGACGAAGATGAGTTTACCATGAGTGCCCACGCATCTCCAGGAGGGAAATGGGGCGATATAGAATTGTTGTCGGGAGGACTACATGTGGGTAGGATCCTTGAGGAACCTACCTCTTGGATCAATTCCTTGCTACGAGAGCCCGAGATTCAGCGGTGGCGAGATGGACTTAGTGTCAGATGATGTAGTGAGTTGGTTGGAGAGACAGATGCAGTAGCCTGAGACCAGAGACTGATCAATGCAGAGCAAGGTTGGCCGTAGTGCAGAAGTCAGCAACAACACAAAAGATTCAGAGGGTCAGAGACTAGTAGCTGTCAGATTCCGACATTCACATGGTATTACGCTGAACACAGTTAGTTCAAAAATTTGGGATGCTTTTCCATTGCTGAGCAACAACAATTGGAAAATGATCCAGTGCATAGTTAGCAGTGGCAGTTTTAGCAGCAGATGCAGAGGGAGCTGTAGTACAGATGCAGTAGTGGTAGGGGTAGTGTCATGGAAGCAGTACAGTAGCAGCAACAACACAGTGTTGGTGGCAACAATAGTGCGGAAAGGAGATGCTTTAGAGACAAAGCAACATGCAGTTGGACATTGTTGCTAGAGCACATTCCTCGCTAAGAGGGAGTGTTAGTTTTTGGTAGCATCAGATGTGCTCTAGCCATGAAAATTGGTGGAGAGGCTAAGGCACATGAGTTCTAAAGAACCCATAAATCGTTTGGTGAAATTCCACCCTGATTATATTTTATTAAAATAGTTAATATTTTTAATGGGGTTCCTAAGTCTAAACATAGGAAAATTAAAGTATTAATGGGTATTAATCAAAATATGGATGAGAATGTTCTAGAAAGTGGATCAAGTCAAGTTTTTAATGTTAGCCGTTGATTAGAGACTTAATCTCGACCGTTGAAGTCTCAACGAGAAAAGTATAAGGAGGAGGCTTGGGGTTCATTTAGAAACACACGCCGAGAGAACAAATTGATCTATAGTTTGAAATTTCTGGGGCTAGGAAGCTGAGAAATTCGAACTAAGTGATCATTTTGCAGCAGAGGGGCAGATAGTTTGGGAATACTAGGCAGAGAGGCGGAGAGCAACTAGTGGAGGCAGCGCAACACCTACAGGGACTGACGTTGGGCCATTTTGGGCCCACACATGCCTAATGCTAAACTAGGGAGAGCCAGCGCAGAGGAGAAGCTGCCCTCACGCAGAAATCCGGAATTTTGCCGGGGAGCTGCCACGATAGCCGAGGAAGGTTGACGCAGAAGCTCCAGGAGGTAGAAGAGACAGTGCAGGGCTAACGCAGAGCCTTTGAGGCTGACACAGGGCCTACGCAGGGCCAGTGTAGAGATAGCTGGGTTAGGCAGTTCTGCTGCTGGATCAGTCGGAAACTGCCAGGTGAAGTGAGGTAATCTCACTCAGTTTTCTGCCATTATATTTTTTCTCTGTAACTGGATTGCCAGGAGGGCATCCAACATTGTATTTAGAACCATTGCTTAATAATATAAAATCCTTAGAGCTATTGCACCGGTTTTTCCGCATTGGATTTTTCCGGGGACTATTTTGTCCAAAAATAACGGCGTCCTATGTATCTTGTTCTTTGCTCAGTTTCTTGTTTCATGTAATCAAATTAAATTGGTGTAGGCTGCAGAAGTAATTTACTTCATTATTATTCAAAGAATAACTTGATAATGTATATTAAAATCAAGTAGGAGAAGTAAATTCAGTTTTGCTGCAGTAGGGGTTCCTTGAGTGTAGGAATTTTCACAGCTAAGTACCTTGCCAATTAGGAGGTCACAGGGTCAAATCTCCTTGACGCCCTTGGGGTTAGGCCCGAACAGATGAGAGGATTTGCCTGGATTATTACTAGTGGATGTTGTAGCCACTTAGTGACCGTGAACCACAGTTGAAAAAAAACATTAAAAAAAAGAAGCAGAAAGAAGTTAAAATTAACAACTAAAAAAAAAACTTAAAAACAATTAAAAATTATATATATATTGAAAAGAAATTAATTAAAAAATAAAATAAAAAATAAAATAAAAAACAGTTCTCAGCCCTTGCTTGGTCGAGGGTTGATTCTCAATGTTGGCCTTGTGGTGGCCCTCGGGTCCCCAACCGGCCGAGGTTTGATTCCGAGGACTGTTTATTTATTTATTTTTAATTAATTTAAAAAATAAATTAATTTATATTTTTTAAAAATATTTTTGTTTAAATTCTTTTAATATGAATTTTTTTTTCAAATTTTTGTTTGTTAAAATGTTTTTGTTCAATTTTATTTTAATTTTTAATTTTTTTTTTTTTAACTTCTTTTTGTTTTCTTTAATGTATTTTTTTTTTAATTTTATTTATTTATTTTGTGCTACTATCTATTAAGATAGGTAACGTAATAATAACTCAATAAATTTCCCTAAGAACAGCTATGTTCCCTATGGTTTAAAGTGATTTTTTAAACTCTGTTTATATATGTTCCACAGCAATAATTGTAATGAAACTATCGTGTTTCACAGCTTTGCAAGTTTTTGGAGTCTATTTTTACTTTCTAAACATTGGTTGATTTTTTTTTGTTGAAGTTAGGCACTTCATGAGGGTTAGATAGACCAAAAATTTTCTGCTACTGGTCTGCCCGAAGGGAAACTGAACCAGTAACATGAGTTTAGAGTCTTGAGGTTGCTAAGTCCTTGTCTAACCAGGGCATATTGTAAATAGAAACTTATAAAAACAGGCTGGCTGTGTCAGACCTTGACATATATCGACATGAGAAGATAAAAAAGACTACTAGTACTGCAAGCAAAAACCATTGAGCCATAACAACTATCGGGCAGAATCTGTAGGCATCCATGCTGGGCTACTCACTACCCTCATTCGTGAAGGAGATGTTGGCTGATCTCTTGGCTAGAATGGTCAGCTTGCAATGTATGCTGTCATTTTTTCCTCCAACTTTGCCAATTTTATAGAATTCTCCTGCTGAGTCTTCCTGTATGCGGTCTGCAATATTCAAATGACATTTAACCTTGTGCCAGCTTTGTGCCATGATTGATGAAGTGACGGGAGTGCATGCAATGTGCCAATTATAGTGGGAGCCATAGCTCCCTTTTGTGTGAGGTGGCATCATATCAAGGTGGGGAAAGGGGGGAGCGGACGCCTCCTCCTGGGAACCCTCCTTGGGGAAAACCTTGGTTGAATTTTCCTTCACATCATTTTGAGATCAATGATTTGAGACTGTGGCCGTTGCAATAGTAGAATTTTCCCTTTTTGAAAAGGTGTTTCACAACTTTTCAAGTTTTGGAGTCTATTGTAGGTTGTAAGCCTTGGTTCAGTTTGCCTTCCCTATCATTTGGAGATCAATGATTTGAGACTCTGGTAGCTGAAATACTAATTTTTCTTTTAAATCTCTGAAAGGCAAGGGATTAGGTGCATATTGCATTTTCCAAAAAACTGGAATGGCTTATACATGCTTATATGTGTATCTATTTTCATTCTAGTGTTTGTACTTATTGCTGGTTAGTTTATATGATAGATAACTATTTTTATTTTTAACTGACATGTGATTATTCATCTACCTAGAAGAAATTTTTTTCTAGATTTGTATCTTGTGTTGGAAGTACATAACGAATGAGGTGGACTGCAGAAGGATGGAGATGCTGCCAAGGAAGCATTGGACCAGCTTAACCAAGTTGGATGGGCTCAAAAATGGAATTCTCAGCCTTATGTTTCACGGCGCACGGTTAGTCTCTTCTAGAAAGTAGCATACAATTACACGATAAACGATTATATGGCTCCCAAATATGTTGTCAGGAGTTCCATCTGTTCATTATATATCTCGCATAAGTTATTTATATCATATACTTTATATTTTTGTTAAGCACAGTATAAGTTACATTGGCACTATATCTGTTGCAGACATTTTTGCGTGAGTTGACTACTCTTGGAATAAAAAATGCAGAAAATTTAGCGATTCCAAGTACTCGAAATGATGTAAGTACTGCTTGGAAGTCTTTTATATTTTTATTAGTGGTTGCTGATTCTTTCAATCTGGCTTTATGGTCATGTATCAATTTTGTTTTGGCATGCTTATTCTTGTTTATATGATTCACTGCAAGGAATGTAATTATGGTCTGTTTCTCTTTTCTTTTTCTATCATATTAAATTCAAAATTGGCAAAGTGGGAATCATTTTAAGACAGTCCAGTCCAAGCTATTTCTACTTTGGCATTATGCACACCTTTGCTAAATTAGTCATTGTTAATGTGCAGAATTTTCTTATGTTCCATTTATAATATTTTTTTTCATAGACGAAGAAGAGTATTTAATGGATGAACTATGTTTTGTTCAATTGATATGGATTTTTACCCAGTACCTAGTACTGCTTTGGTAGGAAATGTTATTTTCATGTCTAGATATAGCTTTTCAAACTTCAGTAAATTTCTTTTGATACCTTGATCTCAGTTGTGCAGGCAGCTTTCTTAGTCACAGTGGTTGGTAGCACAAGTTTTATTGCTGTTCTAGCTGGCCAGCTCCCTGGGGTAATATACTTCATGCTATCCACTTTTACTTTATTTTTGAATAAGATTTGTCTGAATAAAATCAAACTCATTAAAGTAATGACTTTGAAATGATTTATTTTGATGAAGATCCTTCATCATCCTCATCAATATTTTCTTTCTTTGAAGCTGTATAGATGTGCATATTTTTGGCACGATGAAGGGAATATATTACTGTATTTAGCTATCCTATAAATAAGGTTTCTTCTGGAAGGTCTAGGATTTCTATGTTGATTACTAAATGCGCGAGTTAACTGAAAACACACTAACAGTACATTTACAGTCCTCACAATATGGGCTGCATGGGACAATGATAGAAGTTGGGTCAACCTCACATATAAATAACTCTTTAGTATATAGAAAATATCAACTTTATTTTTGGCTTCCTTCTTGTTTTACGAATGAATCTGATGGATTATTTAGAAAGATGCCCCATAAACAATTGAAGGATAGGTTTAAGTGTGATCCTTAATATTTACAATTTCATCCATACAAGCATTTAAATCCGAAGTTGAGGTCAACAAAATTTACAGCACATGAAACAAAAATCCTGATAACTCGTCCTTCTTGAAATGAAAGTAGAACCATATGATTCCATTCCTATATTTGGTGTTCAAGTCCCGGTGTTTGTATCAATACGAGAAACTTGAATTGGGCCACATGCACTAGATGTATTTTATGTGTTTGGCAAGGAGGTATTGTTAAGGCACAAGTTTAATTTAGTTCAGGAAAAAAGACAAAATAGTAAGGTAGGGTTTCTTTTTTGTCTTCTTATGCAGGAAAGGGATCAGCTAAAAGGGGCTTCACAATTTGGGGGACTTGTGGGACAAGCATATAAGTTCTCGGTTGGAGTAAAGAGTGAGGAAAATATTGTAACAATTGCAAAATGCCAACAGCCCAAAAGCCTAGGATATTTCTGAATGGACAGCAGGAAGCTTCTCTAGAGCTGTTCAAGGTTCTGCATGAATGCATTTTCTTCACGATAAGTCTAAATTTGAAGAACCAATGTGAAAGTGTGATATTCCCACTTAGCAATATTGCTAAGGGGAAATATCCATTTTTGCCAATTTTGTCATGTTTGGGTTTTTACTTAGGAAAAGTGGGTTGCAGGACTCCACTTGATATTTTTGGAGCTAAGACAAGGGCCCAACATAGGAAAGAGGGGGAAAATCGAATGGTTGGTGGTTGGTGGGGACCACACCAAGAAGGGAATACGCTCACCTCTTGGAAATACGCACTATTGGAGGGAAAATATGGAGGAATTCAAGGGGTGGGCTCCACATGGGAAAATAGGAGGCACAATGACAAAATTGTTGATTTGTGCTAGCATCGGATGTGCTCTAGCCATGAAAATGAGTGGAGAGGCTAAAGCACATGAGATCTCCAAGACCCAGAAATGGTTTGGACAGATTGTACTCGGTTTGGGAGATTAAAATAATTAATATTTTTAATGGAGTTCCTAAGTCTAAACTTAGGAAAAATAAAATATTAATAGGTATTAATATAAAACTAGGTTAGAAAGTTCCAAAAGTCATGGATCAAACCAAATCTAATCTTAGCCATTGATTAGAGATTTAATCTCGGCCGTTGAAGGACCAACAAGAAAAGTATAAGATGAGGCTTGAGGGTCAGTTGGAGAAAACACTAGAGTGATCAGTCATTCAATTTGCTAGAGCGGGGTTGCTAAATAAAGTCGAATCAGTGATCAATAGCGAGGGGCAGTGAGTATTGGACAGAGAGGTAGAGATATTGCTGAGAGACCAGCGCAGAGGTAGAGAGCGAGAAACAACAGCCAGAGCAAGCCACACAGAGCCCAGTAGAGACAACACAGAGGCCAGAGGGCCTGCGTCATCCATACTGAGCCAGAAGGAGTGACGTAGAGGATCCTGGAGGCTGCGCAGTGCCTCAGAGGGCTGACGCAGAGGGTTATGAGGTTGACGTAGAGCAGCAGGAGGTTGACACAGTGCTTCAGTAGTGCTGGAGAGGGTTTCGTGGGATAGGTTTTCTGAATACCTGTTTCCGAATAGAGAGGTATTACTCCCGGTTGTATTTTCTCTGTCGGGTGAGCCATTTTGGCACCCAGTTGCACTCAGAAAGACTGCATAATAATATAACCCTCAGAATTGTTGCACCGATTTCCCAACTTGGGTTTCTCCGTGGACAAGTTGTCCAAAAATAATGGTGTCACTTGTGTGTTTGTTTTATTTTAGTTGTTCATCTGTAGATGTTGAGACTGTATTTTGTTTATTTTGTTATTTATATGTTTTAAATAACTTGTTCGAAATTAACAAGTAGAAGAATTAAACCAGAAGAATACAGATTAAATTTCTAATTGTGAGACTTAGAAATTTCAACATGGTATCAGAGCATGTTTACAGATCAAAGGAGAGCTAAAGGCACCAGCTGAAGCAGAGCATTTACAGTAGAAACAACTATCCCGAGTGACAAAAGTTGTTCCTAGCAGAAAGCAGCAGAGAAGGGTTGACACAGAGGGCCTATGTCATCAGTTCGAGCTAGGAGGAGGATCAACGTAGAGACAGAGGGGCAGATCTGACTTATGCAGTGCCTGGTCATCTTTCTCAACCAGGAAGGATCGACGCTGTGGCCAAGAGGTGCAAATTCAGCCATTGTCGGGATTGCACAAAGCCTAGAGGCTCAGTCCTTCGGTTGCTGGGGTTTAGGAAGCTGTGGGTAGTTTGCGAGGAGTGAAGTTGGTGGGGTACTGTGGGTAGAACAGTACCTAACAGGGAAAAACCAAGGTAGAGGGAGTTGCTACTGTGGCGGATTTCTAGCCAAGCAATCCGGATCAGTGTTGCAGGAGCACAAAAGATGGGAGAGGTGCGACTCGACAATTGGCATGAGGATTTCCAAGAGGGAAATCGAGACTCAGAGGGAGTCTAGCAGAGAACTTCCATAGGGAAGTAGAGAGACTCAGCAGGAGTCAAACCGAGAACTTCTAGACAGGAAGTAGAGAGACTCGGAGGAGTCGGAAGAGAAGAGTAGAGAGATGGCCGTGAATGGGTTGAGGGATCAAGATCGGCTTGACGGAGTGTCTAGCTTTGTGGTCTAGAAGGCCAAGATCCTGTCCATTCTAGACATACATCACATCAAGGGCTTCGCCTTGAGAGTAATGGTTATCCCAGTTGATCCGGTAGCTAATGAAAGGTATGAGGAGGCAATGGCCAAGGCAAAATGCATCATCCTTGATGGGGTCAAGGATCATGTGGTCCAACATATTGCCGAGAAGGAGACGGAAAAGGAAATGTGGGATACCTTGAAGATGTTGTACCAACATACTTCCGTGCAGAGGAAAATGCTACTTGAGAATCAGCTACGGTTATACTAGATGGAGAAAGGAGAGCAGATAGATCTCTTCCTCGGTCGGTTGAAGGAGATTTGGGACCAACTGACTTCCATAGTGACCACGCTGGATCAGAAGTTGATGATAAGAACCGTACTAAACACAGTCTCCGAGGAGTGGGAGACATCTGTCTAGAGCATACTGGGCAGGGCGAATCTTCCAGATTGCGAAGAATTGTGGGCGACTCTTCGTCAAGAAGAAATAAGATGGCTGACCAAGACGAGAAGTAGCAGCAAAGGAGTCCGGATCAAGAAGGAAGATGAAGAGGATGCAGCGCTAGCATGTGCGGGAAAGTAGGAGAAGAGGAAGAAGAAGGACCTCTCCAAGGTCAAGTGCTTCCATTGCGGGGAACTGGGTCACTATGCGAACCAGTGTCCAAGGAAGAAGAGTAAGGGAGAGGCTTTTGACTCTAAGGCAGCGCCAACAAAGGCGGAGAAAGAACTCGAGGAGGATGACGATTGTGCCATGAGTGCTCACGTACCTCTAGAGAAGAGGTGGGGAGACATCGAGCTGTAGTTAGGAAGACTACAGGCGATGAGGGGCAGGATCATTGAGGTACCCAACCTCTTGGATTATACCTTGCTACAGCAGACCCGAAGAGGAGTAGCAAGACTGGCAGATGTCAGTTGAGACGGATGCGGATGAAGTAACAGAGATTGCTACAGTGCAGGAGTCACCAGGCAGCGCGAGACTAGCAGGCTGCAACAGTGCGAGAGGCACGAGAGTGTTGCAATGGTGTATGATGGCACAAAGAGGTTTGCAACGGCGCGATATGCAGGGAGTTGTTGCAACAACGCAAAGATCACTAGAGGGAGCACTTGTTAACGGCAGAGAGAGCTTCAACATCGGGAGTGTTTCTAGCCTGACAGGGATGTCAGAAGTTGGGTGGATCAGTTACTTACTTCTCAGTAATTGAGTTGCAGTGCAGTAGCAGTATGCAGTAGCATGACGCAACATGATGAGAGGGGGATGTAGTGCAGATGTAGTGTTGGGAGGATGGACCAGCAACAGCACAGATGCAGAGGGAGTTGTTGTACGGATGCAACAGTGGTAGTGGCAGGGCCATGGGCAGCAGTATAGGATGTAGTAGTGCAGAGGATGTTGGGCAGGGAGGCCTAGCATCAACACAGGTACCTGTGCTAGATAATCAGAGTGATGTTTAGTGAGGAGTATTACTAGAGCACAATCCTCGCTAAGAGGAAGTGTTTATTTGTAGTAGCATCAGATGTCTTGTAGCCATGAAAATTGGTGGAGAGGCTAAAGTACATGAGAACTCCAAGACCCAGAAATGGTTTGAACAGTTTGTACTTGGTTTGGGAGATATTAAAATAATTAATATTTTTAATGGAGTTCTGAAGTCTAAACTTAGGAAAAATAAAACATTAATAGGTATTAATATAAAACTAGGTTAGAAGGTTCCAAAAGTCATGGATCAAGCCAAATCTAATCTTAGCCGTTGATTAGAGATTTAATCTCGACCGTTGAAGGACCAACAGGAAAAGTATAAGAGGAGGCTTGAGGGTTAGTTGGAGAACACACTAGAGTGATCAGTCATTCGATTTGCTAGAGCAGGGTTGCTAACAAAAGTCGAATCAGTGATCAGCAGCGAGGGGAAGTTAGTACTGGACAGAGAGGCAGAGATATTGCCGAGAGACCAACACAGAGGCAGAGAGCGAGAAGCAACAACTAGAGCAAGCCATGCAGAGCCCAACAGAGACAACACAGAGGCCAGAGGGCTTGCGTCATCCACGCTGAGCTAGCAAGAGTGATGCAGAGGGTCCAAGAGGCTGCGCAGTGCCTTAGAGAGCTGACGCAGAGGGTTCTGACGCTGACGCAGTGCTTCAGTGGTGCTGGAGAGGGTTTCGTGGGACAAGTTTTCTGAATACCTATTTTCGAATAGAGAGGTATTACTGCTAGTTGTATTATCCCTATCAGGTGAGCCAGCTTGGCACCCAGTTGTACTCAGATAGACTGCATAATAATATAACCCTCAGAATTGCTGCACCAGTTTTCCCAAGTTGGGTTTTTTCGGGGACGAGTTGTCCAAAATAACGATGTCACTTGTGTGTTTGTTTTCTTTCAGCTGTTGATCTGTAGATGTTGAGATTGTATTGTGTTTATTTCATTAGTTATATGTTTTAAATAACTTGTTCGAAATTAACAAGTAGAAGAAATAAACAAGAAGAATACAGATTAAATTTCTAACGGTTAGACTTAGAAATTTCAACAAAAATAGGAGGAGACACTCAATTTTGGGGATCTTGATCATTTGAACATTCACTTTGACTAGCACGCTTGATCTAGAAGCCAAGTTTGCATGTGCTGTTGAGCACAAGGGATTTTCAGGCTATAGTGGACCTCGAGTGTCAACCCTAGGAGGGAGTATCCATCATCTTCAAATCGATCTGGGAGCCTTTGCAACATCTTCGTGGAGCTGGTTCAGTAGAGATTGTGTGGCATGTGCAGTTCCATTTCATGACACATGTGGGAAATAAAGAGGAAGAGGAATTTGGGGCTGAGTTTGGTGGAGGGATTCTGGGAGGGAATTTGCTGAATATCTCAGCCATTTTGAGGGCCATCAACAGTGTCATTTACAGGTGGGTCGGAATACCCAACAACTGGAGGAGCTAGGAGAATTTGTTCCGAAATTCTAAGTTCAACATTTAGCCAAATCCTTCATGGGTTTTTATGGGTTATTGGAGGAGAGGCCGAGTTAATTTCTTGGAATTTTCTTAGCACCGGAGGAGGTCATTTCTTCAGCCAGCAGTGCAGTTTTCTGAGGGACAATGCAGAGCTTTGTTGGGGACATCTACGCTTGTGTTCGAGCAACTGATTTCATCACCTGGGCATTGTTAGACCTAGGTGCATGCATTCTGATCTTATCTTGTACCTTGACATTTATCTTAATAAATTGGCTTAGCTCAATGCAAATTTTGGCATTTTCTGGGTGTTTAATGTGGTGTGAAATTTGTGTGTGTTTTTCCTATGTTTGCTTTGTTTATCATTGTAAATCCCCCTTAGGAATATTACAATGGTATTAGTGCTCATGCTCTTGGCTCAGCTCGTGGAAGAAACTATCAGTCTATGACATCAGAAGGTCAATAGAACATGACTTACCGAAGGCAGAGATATAGGAGTAGAGAAAGGCAATTGCAAATTACCCCTGATCCCGTGATAGTTGAACTGGAGGTTGAGAGGCCACACATGGGGGATAATTGTGAAAATTCCTAAACCGGAATCCCTACCACAACAACTGATGATATTTATCCTACTTGTTAGATTTACATGAACAATTTATTTTCAATTTCCTACGACAAATATTGAAATGCATACACTGCAGCCTTCACTTAATTAATTTATATGCAGAAACAAGAGACTAAGCAAGAAAGAAAATACGACACAATAACATCATTATTTTTGGACAAATGTCCCTGGAAAAACCCAATGCGGGAAAACGGTGCAATAGATCTAAGGGTTTATTTTTATTAAGCAGTAGCAAATTTTGAATACATCTCTGAATACCTAAAGGACTATTCAGTTATAGAGGGAAAAATACTGGCAGAAAGATTTGTGAGATTACCTCACACAATCACTGAGAAAAACCTCGGTTGATTCGGACACTAGATGAGGTGCCTTTGGTAGGCCCTGCGTTGCCTCTACGCAGTCCTCCTGCAGTCCTTGCATCAACCCTTCTAGGCACTGCGTCACCCAACCAACTGATCAATTTGTTGCCGAAGTCACCGTTCTCAACCTCCCGGTCTCATACCTTGGCTCCTGGCTTCTAAAACTCACTCTGCTGCAAAATTTCAAACTCTCTCTCACCCTCTGCGCTGCCTTTGTGTGGCCCTGTGTCAACCTCTGCGTGAGAGCTGCTGGATCACTTTCTGTCTCTCTCTGTTGATGATTCTTCGGCTGAGAAAATCTCTCTCTCCAGATGCTATATCTGCCCCTCAACTGCAAGAAATCTACTTGATCAAAATTTTTTCCTGAGAACTTCTCACTTCAGAAATTCAATCTCATGATCTCTCGTTGTGTTTTCCAAATGACCCTCAAGCTTCCTTAAATAATCTTCTCGTTGACATTCAACGACCCAGATTAAAAGCTAATCAATGGTTAAGATCATTTTAGCTTGATCCTTGTCTTCTTCTAGGCATTACACCCACAATTAGATTAATACCCATTAATATTTTTAATTTCCTAAGTTTAGACTTAGGGGCCCATAAAAAAATATTAATTATTTTAATAAAATTGTCTCTGTGTGGAATTTCCCAAAATGCTTTCTGGATTTTTGGAGTACATGTGCCCAAGCTTCCCTACAAAATTTGAGGCCTAGGGCACATCCAATGCTACCCCAAATCAACACTCCCTCTTAGCGAGGAATGTGCTCTAGCAATATATGCAACTGCATACTGCTGTGATTCTGAAGCATCGTCCTCTGCGCTGTTGATGTTTGACATGTTGTCCACCAACTACTGCACTGCTGCTGCAACTGTACTACTGCTGACACTGCCACTGTCAACACTGCATCTGTACTACACATCCATTTCAAGTGCTGCATCTGTGTTGCTGCTAGCATTAACACTACCAACTGCCACTGCACTGCAAACTGTTGCTGCTACTCTATCAGTAATGGAAAAACATCCAAAATTACTGAACTAACTGTGTTCAGTATGATACCACATGAATGCTGGAGCCTGATTGTTTCTAGTCTTTGCACTGACCCTCTAAATCTATTGCGTTTCTGTTGACCTCTGTTCTGTGTCATCTGCATTGCTGCCAACTCTACTATGCACTGTTTAGTCTCTGGCACTCCTAGCCACTGCGACTGTCTCCCCGACACTCCTTGGCACCATTCGACACTAGTCCATCTTGCTACTTCTGATCTGGGCTTCCATAGCAAGGAAATGATCCTAGAGGTGGGCTCCTCAAGGATCCTGTGCATCTGTAGCTCTTTTAAACTACAACTCCAAATCAACCCACCTCCCTCCTGGAGGTATCTCGACTTTCATGGCAAACTCATCCTCTTCGATCTTCGCAGGTGCAGCCTTCGGATCATGCTTCTCATCCTTGTCCTTCTTCTTGAGAGGACACTAAGTAGCGTAGCGACCCATATCGCCACACGTGAGACACTTGAACTTTGAGACATCCTTCTTACGTCTCTGCTGCTCCTGCTACCCCTTCGATGCAAGGGTTGCATTATCCTCCTCCTCCTTGGGCTTCAACCCACTGCTTTTTCTTCCGTCAAGTTTAACCTTGACTAAGTCTCTCCTCAACTTCTCTTGTTTCAAAGCTGCCCACATCTCATCCCAATTCGGCAAGGCTTCTCTACCCAGGATATTCTGGACAAAGACTTGCCACTCATCTGAGACAGAATTGAGGGCCAGTCTAACCAACTCTGAATCTTGAGGTGTATGCCCCGTAACAAACAATTCATCACAGGTCTCCTTAAGCTTCGTGAGGAATGGATCCACATGCTCCCCCTTTTGCATCTGAGCAGATCTTAGGTTCTGCTCTAAGTACATCTTCCGCTGCTCGGAAGATCCTTGATATAATGTAGACAATGCGTCCCACATCTCCTTAGCAGTCCCTCTGCTAGTGATGTGACAGACCACATGATCCTTCACTCCGTCGAGGATCATTCTTTTTGCCTTTACCATTTTAGCTTGATACTTCTTCAATGGATCTGCATCTGCAAGCACAACCACCACGATGTTGACATATGTCTTGAGGGCATTCTCATCTAGAAGGAATGACATTCTAGCCTTCCAAATGACATAGTTGGATGCTCTGTCCAACCTGTCCTGATCCCTCAAGCCATTGGTTGCCATTTCTGTGACAAATAGAAAGTCAAATGACCTCCTCTCTCCTCTGTGCTGCTCCTGGGCTAGCCTACGCACTCCCTGCTGGAGCTAGTAAAAATACTACCCCTTGTTGCTTCTCATCTCTAGAGAATTCGAGTTCCTTGGCTAGGAATTCTCTGAGGAAGAAATTCCCTCATTCGTTTTTCTCATCTCACTTCTGACGATTTTCTGCGCAGCAAACTACCTGCAGAAAAATCTGTGTCCCACCATCTTCTCCTCATGTTGAGGCTTCAGCGTTGCTCCCTCTCCCCTGGCAAAAATCTTATCTGGAAGCCCTTCTCTCTGTTGACTCACTCGGAGAGAGACTTCCTCGAAATTTCAACCCTCTGGCTAAGAATTGCGCAAACCCTCCGGGGTTTCGAACTGCTGCCTCTTGTAGCTTTTCGGTTTCCTTCTTTTGCTCAACGTTGGATCTACGGGCTCTGCTCTTCTTTTTTCACCTGTAGCTCTAATACCATGTCAAACTTCCACAACAGGAATCCCTACTGCAACAACTGATGATATTTCTCCTACTTGTTAGATTTTCATGAACAAGTTATTTGCAGTTTCCTACAAAAAATATTGAAATACATATACTGCAACCTTCACTTAATTAATTTATATGCGAAAACAAGAGACTGAGCAAGAAAGAAAATACAACACAATAACACCGTTATTTTTGGACAAATGTCCTTGGAAAAACATAATGTGGTAAAAACCAGTGCAACAGATCTGAGGGTTTATTATTAGTAATCAGTAGCAAATTCTGAATACATCTCTTAATATCTGAAGGGCTATTCAGTTACAGAGAGAGAAATACTGGCAGAAAGATTTGTGAGATTACCTCACACAATCACTGAGAAAATCCCGGCTGATTTGGAAACTGGATGAGGTGCCTTTGGTAGGCCCTATGTTGCCTTTGCGCAGTCCTCACGCAGTCCCTGCGTCAATGCCTCTAGGCACTGCGTCACACAACCAACTGATCAATTTATTGCCTGGAGTCACTGCTCAACTTCCCGGTCTCACACCCAGACTCATGGCTTCTGAAATTGAATCTACTGCAAAGTTTCGGACTCTCTCACCCTCTACGATGCCTCTGCGTCAGCGTCTACGTGAGAGCTGCTTGATCACTCTGTGCCTCTCCCTATTGATGATTCTTTGGCTGAGAAAATCTCTCTCACTATAGATGCTATCTCTACCCCTCAACTGCAAGAAATCTACTCGATCAGAAATTCTTCTTGAGAACTTCTCATTTTAAAAATGCAATCTCTTGATCTCTCGGTGTGCGACCCTCAAGCTTCCTTAAATAATCTTGTCATTGACATTCAATGGCCCAGATTAAAAGCTAATCAATGGCTAAGATCATTTTAGCTTGATCCTTGTCTTCTTTTAGAAGTTACACCCACAATTAGATTAATACCCATTATTATTTTTAGTTTCCTAAGTTTAGACTTAGGGGCCCATTAAAAAATATTAATTATTATAATAAAATTGTCTGTGGGTAGAATTTCCCAAAACAATTTCTAGGTTCTTTGGAATAAATGTGCCCAAGCTTCCCTGCAAAATTTTTAACGCTAGAGCACATTCGATGCTACCCCAAATCAACAATAATGAGGGAGACAAAAGAAGTAAAGAGTAGGAGTTTGCCCAACACCTTCTGAAGGCTATTCAGGATTTGTCTAAGGGTATTGAGGAACTGAAGCAGCAAACTTGCAGCAACAAGAAGGGAAAAGAAATTCAAGGGGAATTCCAATTGGGTGAAGGCTCTGGCACTTCGCAGAACCTTGTAGTTCATGGCCCCAATGTACCACTCGTTCCTAAACACCACCTAGATCCAATATCCCCACGTTTTTAGCATCTGGTGCTAGAGGGCCGCAAGGGCAAGAGGATATGCCCATGGGGGATTATTTCGTGGAGTATCAGTCCTATGGGCCTGACTTTAGAGAGGCTATTATCTTAAAGGAATTCTACCAGTTGAAGCATAAGAATAGGAGCAAGGGACAAGGTGGAGGAGGCTACACACATGGTTTCGAATTGCAACGCACCATGGGGAGATTGTTCCTCCCAACTTTTGATGGCTCGCCCAAGAGTTCAACTAGAGCATGGGTTGAGAAGTTAGATGTCTACTTCCAACTCAATCAGATGTTAGAGGGGGAGGCAATTAAAATTGCCACATTACATTTAGAAGGGGAAGGCTATGATTGGTGGTTCCATGGGTTAACCATGATGGGGCTTGCAGGAGTTACAACCTATGAGGATTTCACTAGGAGGGTGCTGGAGTGTTTTGAGAGGAGAGATTTGGAGGAGCACTTTGGGGAGTTGACAAGGCTCAAGCAGACAAGGAGTGCTGAGACCTACACTTTGAATTTCTGAGATTGTCAGTGATGGTGCCAAATCTATCAGAGGCCAGGAGGGTTTTCATGTTCGTAGAGGGGCTAACAGAGCCACTTAGGGGATTGGTGAAGTCCAATAGGCCGGCCACCTTGTAGGATGCAGTTGGGAGAGCTCGAGACTTGAAAGATGCTCTTCCCAAGGCCAGAGCGCAGATACCATCTAGTCAGGGGTTCCAGCAGAGGGGGAGAATCACTAGGGTTGCACCATCGAGAGCCAACTAGGGGCGCAGAAAGTTGGACACCTTCGAAGGAGGAAGCTATGCTTCACCTTTCAAGAACCTTAGGCACAAGGCCATAGATGCACAACAGGCAATGCCCACTACATTGAGGTCTTCTCTAACAGTGAGCAAGAGTACGATGTAGAGTTGGAGGCAGGTGGAGAGGGGACCACCACCACCACCACCACCACCGGGGGGAGCCCCTTTCTCACTAGCAGGAGAGGTCCTTGCTATGAAAATTCGGTGATCCCGAATCCCACTGTAGCAATTGATAATGTTTCTTCTATTTGTTAATTTAATCAAACAAATTACTTGCAGTTTCCTATGGAAAATATCGAAACATATAGATTATAGCATTCACAAATACAATACTGCGGAAGAAATAAAAACACTGGAAGAATAGATGCACACAGACAATAAAAACCGTTATTTTTGGATCAATGTCCCCGGAAAAACCTAATGTAGGAAAACTGGTGCAACAATTGAGGATTTTATTATTATGTAGTAGTAATCTGAGTACAAATCATTAGATGCCCAAACTGGAAATCTGCTATAGATAATAAACTGGCAAAGAGGTAGTGAGAAAAATCTCACACTGTCATTGGTGATCCGAATCTGATCCAAGCTCTGGATGGCTAGCCCTACACTGCCTCTCCACAGTATTTGCTTCTCCCTACGCAGATCTATGTCATAGCCTCTAGGCACTACGTCACCCTTCTTGTTGGTCGATTTACCCCTGGAACTTCAACTCTCTAACCCTTCGGTCTCACACCCCCACTTTTGGCACTAGAGCTTGACTCTCCCAGCAAAATTTTGGACTCCCTCTGAAGCTCTGTGCTGCCTCTGCGTGGCACTGCGCTGCCTCTTTGAACCTCTTGTTGCCTTCTCTGCCAAGCACTCTTCAGAACTGGAAAACTCCTCTCTGGTCTACTATCCTTGCCTCCCACTGCAAGAAGATCACTCGATCTCTCTCCGACAACTCAACGTTGCTACTATTGAGAACTTCGATCTCTTGATCTCACTATCTCAATGTGTTCTCCAAGTGCCCATCCATCTTCTTATAATCTCTTGTTGGAGCACCAACGACCAAGATTAAAACATAATCAAAGGCTAAGATTAACTGGGAGTTGATCCTCGTCTTCTTCTAGAAGATTCGCGCCAGATTTAAATAATACCCTTTAACTAATCACATTTCCTAAGTTTAGACTTAGGATTACATTAAAAATGATTAATTATTTTAATTAAACCATCCCTAGGTGGAATTTTCCTAAATGATTTCTGGGTATTGGAGAATGCATGTGTCTTAGCCTCTCTACAAAGTTTCAAGGCTAGAGCACATCCGATGTTACAAAAATCAACACTCCCTCTTAGCGAGGAATGTGCTCTAGTGCTGCAACCCACTGAAGCATCACTCTATCTCTGCACCATCTCCTGCTGTGTTGCTGATGTCTGGCTCTGCTGCCCACCAAATACTGTGCAACTCTACATCTGTGCTGCTGCTGGTCCTTTTGAACTTCTACCAACACTGCATCTGCACTGCAACCCTCTCCAACTACTGTTGTTGCAACTGCAACAACTGCAACGGAAAAGCATCCAAAATACTCAACGAACTATGGTCAGTATGATGCATCTATCACCCGAGTCCTGATTGCTGCTAGACTCTGTGTTTTCACTGAAGTCTCTACGCTACTGTTGACTTTGCTCTATGCCAACTGCACTGCTGCCAACTCTGCAATGTGCTACCTAGTATCTGATTGCTACTAGTTACTGCATCTGTCACTCTGGCACGTGACTGCACCAACTGCCACTGGTCCATCCTGCACTTGCATACTATGGGGCTCCCGTAACAAGGTATTGATTCATGAGGTGGACCTCCTCAAGGATACTACCCATTTGGCACACTAGTCTCATACCCATGGATCTGGTGCCCCACTCTTTCCTTTCAAGTCTAGTCCCTAGCTGGGACCCTTCCTTTCTCTTCAACTCGCACTTCCTTTGGCATTTGCCTCTGGCAACTGCAAGTTGATATGCTCTACAAATCTGCATTTTAGCTAGCTCGCACTGCCTCCTATGGCAATCTCATATGGCCATCTCTGTGAATGTTGAAAACTCCCTCTTTCCTTTTGCTTAGCTATTCGCACTCCCTTCTGGAGTGAGAAAATTTGCTCACAACGACTGCTGATCTGCAAGGAAAAATCGAACTTCTTGTGACTAGAAGTTCTCTAAGGAAAGAATTCCCTCAGTGTGTGCTCTTCCTTCCTCCTGACGCTATTTGCACTAGCAAACTGCTACAAAATCTGCGTCCCAGCTGAAGATCTTCTTTGAAAGGAAACTGTTGCCACTCCCTCTACCTCTGGTACGCTTCGATCTGGAAAATTTTATTCTCTGTTGACTCACTCAGAGAAGTAAAATTTCCACAAAAAACTGACCCTCTTGGCCAAGGAAATATGCTGCGCCCGAGGGTTTCGAACTGCTGCCTATGTAGAAATTCAAACTTCCTTCTCCTCTTAGCTAGTAAGCTCTCCAACTTCTATCTGCCCTCTGATACCATTTGAAAATTCGATGATCTCGAACCCCACTACAACAACTGATAATGTTTCTTCTATTTGTTAATTTAATCAAACAAATTACTTGTAGTTTCCTATGGCAAATATCGAAACATAAACATTGTAGTGTTCACATATACAATGCTGTGGAAGAAATAAAAATAGTAGAAGAATAGATGCACACACATAATAAACACCGTTATTTTTGAACCAATGCCCTCGAAAAACCCAATGTGGGAAAACCGATGCAGCAACTTAGGGTTTTATTATTATGTAGTAGTAATACGAGTACAAATCATTAGATGCCCAAAATGGCAATCTGATACAGAGAATAAACTGGCAAAGAGGTAGTGAGAAAAATCTCACACTGTCACTGGCGATCTGAATTTGATCCAGGCTCTGGATGGCTAGCCCCACGCTGCCTTTGCGCAGTATCTGCATCTACCTATGTAGATCTATATCACAACATCTAGGCACTACATCACCCTTCTCATTGGTTGATTTGTTTCTAGAACTTCAACTCTCTGACCCTTCGGTCTCATACCTCGAATTCTAGCACTATATCTTGACTCTCCCAGCAGAATTTCGGACTCCCTCTGAAGCTCTGTGCTGCCTCTCTGAAGTCTCGTTTCCTTCTCTGCCTTGCACTCTTCGGAACTGGAAAAATTCCCTTCGGTCTACTATCGCTGCTTCTCACTGCAAGAAGATCACTCGATCTCTCTCCGACAAATCAACACTATTACTCTTGAGAAATTCTATCTCTTGATCTCACTATCTCGATGTGTTCTCCAAGTGCCCATCAAGCTCGTTCTTATAATCTCTCATTGGAGCACCAGCGAACAATATTAAAACATAATCAAAGGCTAAGATTAACTGGGAGTTGATCCTCGTATTCTGTTAGAAGATTCACACCAGATTTAATTAATCACATTTCTTAAGTTTAGACTTAGGAATACATAAAAAATGACTAATTATTTTAATTAAACCATCTGTAGGTGGAATTTTCCCAAACGATTTATGGGTGTTGGGGAATGCATGTGTCTTAGCCTCTCTGCAACGTTTCAAGGCTAGAGCACACCTGATGCTATAGAAATCAATACTTGTGTCATTATGTGGGGTACGCAATTTTTTGACATTGAGGATCAGGGGCATGGTGCACGGACAAACTGTTTCAGTTTTAGTGGACAGTGGGGCCACCCACAACTTCATCGATGCACATATGGTTTAGAGGAGAGGGATCAGACCGAGGAGTTTGAGGGGTTTGGGAACAGGACCATGTAGTGTACACTATATGTTCCCGCTTTGACAGTGATGATGGGGAACTATTCAGTGATGGATCATTTCTTCGAGGTGGATGTACTTAACACCAATGCGGTGATGGGTGTCCTGTGGCTCTATTCTCTTAGTCGGGTCACTACTGATTGGAGGAAGTTGGATATGGAGTTTACAGATCCAGATGGAAACTTGGTTGTTCTTCAGGGTATGCATTCATACCCTCCACAAACAGTCTCAACACATAGGATGGAAGCTGATTTGAGGCACGACGACATTGAGTGGTTAGTGGAGTTGAGGATTTTTGAGGTTGGGGGTCAGCCCAAGCCACCACACCCTGACATACAGGCCATTCTGGATAGGTACCCAATAGTGTTTGGGGACATACCACCAGGGCAACCACCTGACCGGGGGTTTAAGCACATGATTGAGCTAGAGTTGGGGGTATAGGCCGTTATTACCATGCCATACAAACATCCCAAGGCCTGCAGGGATGAGATTGAGTGAGCCATTCATGAGCTGCCATGCTGAAAAATCTAGGGCATGCATAGTTAGGTGATTTCTCTTTAATTAGTAACTGCTTGTGAGAGCTTTTTGCAACTTTAGATTAGGATCTTCTTCTCTTAAGTTATTAGTGTTCTTCATCAAACAACTACCAATGCATGAACATAAATAGACAAGAGACACAGAATGCAGGCTATGAGGCAGGGCCAAAACCTCTCACTCTTTGAGAGGAAAACCGACGCAAATTCTTCTTATAGAGATTCCAATTGACGAATAGCTAGACCAAAACCCTTGACCTATTTACCACTCCAAGACCAAGACACAAGTTCTCTTGACAGTCAACCTTCTTCTTGACTCCTCTTCCGCTTTGACCTTCTTAGCATTGAGACATTGTCACCACCGAGATCTTATCACTGTCTTCACATTGAGATCTCCTTTACTGTGAGACCTCCTCGCTGTCATACTATAGAGACCTTACTTCTGTGATGGCACCAAAACTTCTTCCTGAGCTAGCACTGAGACCTTTGATACAACACTGATATCTTTCCTTTAAGATGGTACCGAGACCTATCCGAGTTCCCTTTCCGAAATGCTTGTCACTATAACCTTGATCCGAATTTCAAAGGTAATCCTTGACTCTTCACCGAACTGAAGTCTCCTAACCGAACTGTGTTTCTCTTCGTCTTTGAAATGGTCATCCAAATCCCATAACTAATCCAAACTTTTGTGTATGCGATTAGCCCAAAAAGAAAGGTCCTCATTGTCCCTTCATCACTTCCCCTAATTCCATCTGAACTTATCTCCGTACTAGAGATCCAAACTTATCTCTATATTGTCCACCCGAAATCTTAGAGAGATTTCCAAAATTTTGTCGCTGTGGAATAGCCGGAGGTCCTTATGTATGGTATTTTGTCTGTCATAATAAGCTGACATGAATTAAGAATCGTTGTGTTCTCATTAGTTGAGTCGACATGAGTTTTTTACCTTTGTCTTGAGGCCGACTTGAAGAGAACTTTGTGCTCGCATTGGAGGGCTACCAGACCATTCTAGTGACTCATATAATTTGTAACATGCCCAAGAGGGTTCTTCATACATGACATTGACTCTATATGACTTTTATGACAAATCCTAAAGGCTCTCAATGGGAGCCATCTAAAAACAAAATCTCTTGCTCATGAACCCATGAAGCAAGCCAATAATAATTTTATTTTCTTCTTTACATCACTTACAAAAATCACAATTACATGTCATTATATATTAGGCTTCGCTTCATGAGTTGTCTTGGTGAAGAAGAAGAATGGGACACAACGTATGTGCATGATTATCGGGCACTCAACAAGAAGAACCTGAAGAATTGCTCCCCCATTCCACGCATAGATTAGCTGATGGATGAGATGAGGGGAGCCAAGTACTTCTCAGAGATAGACTTGCGTTTGGGGTACCACCATATCCAAGTGGGGAGCAGGATGTTCCCAAGACGGCCTTCAGGTGCTAGTAAGGGCACTTCGACTTTCTAGTTATGCTCTTCAGGCTAACCAATGCACGTGCCACCTTTCAGTCCTGCATGGGCAGTTGCGGAGATTTGTATTGGTATTTTTCGACAACATTCTCATTTATAGCAGGACCAAGGATGAGCACTTACAACACTTGGAAGTGGTGTTGGGCATTTTAGAGGAGCAATAGTTCTACGCCAAGCTGTCCAAGTGCGAGTTCGGATTGATAGAGATGCTTTATCTAGGGCATATTATTGGGGAGGATGGTGTAAGAGTGCATGAGGAGAAGATTAGGGCCATCCGGGACTGGCGAGTACCCCAGAATGTGATAGAGTTGAGGGGTTTCGTGGGTATATGCACCTACAACTACAAGTTTGTGAAGGGATTCTCTCAGTTGGAAGCTCCTGTCACGGATTTGACCAAGAAGGGGGCTTTTGAGTGGACCGATGGAGCATAAGAGGCCTTTGAGCACCTCAAACAAGTGATGAGTAGCTGCTCGGTGTTGGCACTTCCAGATTTCACGCAGCCCTTTGTGCTTGAGCGCATTGCATCAAAGGAGGTTGTAGGAGTGGTCCTAATGCATGGGGGGCACCTGATAGCATTTGAGAGTCGAAAGCTACTTCCCCATGAGCGGCTATGCTCCATATATGACAAAGAGATGCTAGCCATCATGCATGCACTGGCCAAGTTTAGACATTACTTGGTGGGCAACAGGTTCCAGGTGAAAACAGATCACAATAGCCTCAGATTCTTTTTGGAGCAGAAGTAGCTGCAGGAGAGGCAACAAAAGTGGGTGAGCAAAATTCAAGCGTATGACTTTGACATTGAGTATGTCAAGGGTCGACACAACATGGTAGCAGATTCTTTGTCTAGGAGGCCGACTACTATTTCGTTGATGAGCATGGCGCCAGATTGGAAGGCGTAGTTATTAGTGGAGTATTCCAAGGACTGATTTGCATGTGAGGTCCTTGATGGTACAAATATGGATGACTGTAGAGGGTGATGGACGAGGTGATCTACTATAGGGACCGGATCTATTTAATGCCCAACTCCTAATCGAGGGAGAAGATTATGTAGGTTGCCCAGGATTAACCGTTAGCCAGGCATCAGGGGTTCACCAAAACTTCCAGGACTATCAGGGAGCGTTTTGCATGGAGGGGGCTTTAAGGGTGATGTTCTGAAGCATGTCCGGGAGTGTGATACATACCAGAGGAACAAGGGTGAGCAGACATACCCTGTTGGATTGTTACAACCTCTTCCTATCCCTGAGGGGAAATGGGAGAGTATTTCAATGGATTTTATCGCCGGATTGCCTATAGTCCAAGGCAAGGACTGCATTTATGTGGTGGTAGATAGGTTAACCAAATTTGCCCACTGCTTCACTATTTCCGTTCAGTCTTCGGCCTAATAGGTGGTGGAACTGTTTTTCAGGGAGGTGTTTCGGCTTCATGGTCTTCCAAAGACTATTGCCAATGATCGAAGTAGTAGGTTCATGGGGGGATTTTGGCAGGAATTATTCAGGCTGGTTAGTACTAAGCTCACCCTGAGCATTAGCTATCACCCCTAGACCAATGGGTAGATTGAGATTGTAAACAAATGGCTGGAGGGCTACTTCTACAACAATATGACGGGCCAGTAGCATGCATGGATACGGTGGTTGCATTTGAGTGAGTACTGCTACAACACAGTGTACCACATGTCCATAGGTATGTCCCCATTCTAAGCTTTGTATGGTTATGATGCATTGACTTTCGCAGATGTGATGTTTGGAGACAGCGGGGCCCTAAGGGCCAAGGATTGGATACAGGAGAGCTAGGATAACCTATGAGCTCTCAAGGACAACCTACAGACTGCAGAGAACTAGCATAAGGTTATGATGATAGGGGCCGTGTAGAGAGGCAATTTGAGGTTGGGGACTTAGTTTTCCTGAGGCTCTAGCCGTACAAACAGTCCATGCTCAAGCAGGAGGGGGTTGAAAAGCTCAAGTCCCGCTTTTATGGGCCGTATAGGGTCACCAGGAGGATTGGAGAGGTAGCGTATGAGCTGGAGCTACCTCCAAGTAACAGAGTTCACAACATTTTCCACGTGGCTTGCCTGAAGAAGGCATTGGGGCATCAGGTGACAATCGCTACAGAATTACTGCCCATGGATGATGAGGGGCATCTGGTTTTGGAGCCCGAGGTTAGTTTGGATACCCGTGAGAGATATTTGCGGAATAGGGTCATCAAGGAGTTCTTGATCAGATGGAGAAATCTACCTGATGAAGATGCCACTTGGGAGGGAGAGCAGATACTCCAGCATCCATCTTTGCAGTTGCTTGAGGACAAGCAACATTTTGGTGGGGAGGACTATGATATTCCCATTTAGCAATATTGTTAAGGAGAAATATCTAATTTTGCCAATTTTGTCATGTTTGGGTTTCTACTTAGGAAAAGTGGGTTGCAGGACCCCACTTGATATTTTTGGAGCTAAGCTATCATCATCAGCCTGATTGTCATAAACCCATTATCCATGTATGTTATGTAAATAATCTCAGCAGATCTGTGTCATATATGTAATTGCCTAGGTAAACCTATTTTTCTGGTAACGATCTACATTTCAGGAGGTTTTTTGTCTTATAGATCCATTCTCGGAAGGTTGGCAGAGTTTTCCTTCAGCCTTACCCCAAAGCTAGAATGAATTTTGTTACTAGGATCTTAGGCGAGTCCTAGTGTTATAGATCGAGTTTGTGTAAAAGTGATTTGGAAATAATCCTAACTATTTGGTTAGGTTATTTTATTACAAATTGCTTAGTCTGTTGGATTATATTTGTGTCGCAGAAATGGATAGTCTGTGAGGGTCTATTTCAGATGGGTTTTCCCCCTTGTGATGTAAAAGATATGAAAATAATGATGTAAAGTGTTTTGAGGGTTGGAAAAATAATTTATCCCCTCATAGGTTAATTAATTAAATTTTCTGGCCAAAAATTAATTAAAATCCTAAGCCAGAAATTTAATTCATTATATGTCTTAGGTAAATTTAAATTCTCTAAAGGAAAAATTCATGGGTCCTTAAAATTCAAATTTTAAAAGGTCTTGGGACTAAGGTAAATTAATTATTGTGCTAAATTTTAAGCCTTTGGTCCTTGGGGTCTAAGTCAAAGTCAAATTTTTGAGGAAATTAACTTAAAATTTTTATTTTTTAGTTAATTAAAATGCATTTAGTTAAAAAATTCGAATTTCCTCAAGAATTTAATATTTCGACGGATGAGATCAAAAGAAATTTTAATTCTCATCGATGATCGAGTTTACTTTAACAAGGATCACTCGAACTAGCCGTTGGAAGATTTATCTTTAAATAGGAGGTCAGTTGTTAGTTGAATGGATTCGATCTTTGAGTCGTGTGCCTAAGTGAAAGCTCTCTTGTAATTTTTTCTTTTTATGAGCAATAAAGAAAGACTTTGGGGTTAATTTCTGCTGGTGTTACTCTTCGTGGAAATGTTGTAAGATGTGTTATTTTCATGCATAGATTTCCTTTTAGCCATTGATGATAGCTTTTTGAAAAGTGATTTGAGCACAGGTATCTTGCTCAATCGGTGGGGTTTGAATGGTAATTGAAGTTTTGAATATAATAGCAGGTATCTCTATTAGATATGAATTTTATTATTGTTTTCTCGCCCTATGTTGATGGTTGAATTGAGTTGTGCAGGAAATTCTTGATTTTTTTAGATCATCGGGTGTTCGGGGAAGTTTTCAGTTAGACCAGCCAACTCCCGATTCGTATTTTCTGAAGAGCCTAGCTTGAATTGATCTTGGGCTTATCATAAGAAATTTTATTGATGATGCCTGAAGGGTTTTGGGGGAAGCACCTTCTTTTAAATTTAAAATTTAAATTTTTTTTTGTGGTAAATTGATAAACTTGGCTTTTAAGAGCCTTAGATTATCAGATCTGGGAGTTGACTTGGGCTCACACTTGCTAGATCTGGTAGATCTGCTATTCCTGTGCATAGATCTATAATTTTTTTTTGGTTTTTCTGACTTGGGTTTCTGGAGTTGTATTTATTTTTTGTATATCCAGGTCCTGGGTGTTTGTGTTTTGAGGAACAGGTTGCTGATCTGAAGGTGAGGTTTGATTTTGAAGCCAGATCTAAGCCTTGGAGGGTAAGATTTGACCTCAAAACCAGCTTTTATAGGTGCATTATTGTTGCAGTCCAAGGGTTTCTTAAATTTTTTTAAATCTAGAGATAATTTTACAGGGGTTTCGATTATAAATCTGAATTAAAACATATCAACTTGATCTCGAAGTTTCTGGGTTTTATTGGGCCATGACCTTCCATTTTGTCTGCTGCCTGGAGTTTCGTTTTGCTGTGTTGGGTTGTGTTATATTTTTTCCACGTAGTTAATAGGGGGTTTGAAGGGCACTCGTAACCCCACTTTATGGGGTCCGGGGCAGCGCCTTGGAAAATTTTGGTTTTGGACCATATGTTAGGTTGGGTGGACCCACCTATGTTTTTGTGCATGATTTTCGCACATGTTTTTTGGATGCGATGGTTTTTGGTCCATGGTATTGGATGTAATGGTTTTCGGTCCATGGTATTGGATGCTTCGGCATGTATAAATATGTATTGTAACATTGAAAGGAACATAATGTAAAATCAAGCTGGTAGTCCTTGTTTTGGGATCCAGGGGAAAATCTCTGTGTATATGTGTTATGATCTCGCATTGTTTATTTTCTGTGTTCTAGAATTCGTATGCAGGTAATTTCTATACGGGGTTAAAACCTACATTTGGTATCAAAGCTGTTTTGGCTTCAAGGGGACGCCTTTGTTGTTGAAGGGTTTCGCTCGGGCTTGTGGTAAACCCTGTTCAGTGGGAGATCTGCGAGATCGATTCTGGTGGTGAAAGAAGATGGCGAGCAGTGGAAAGATAGAGATCGAGAAATTTAATGGTCAGAGTTTTGAGTTGTGG